>JAGDYQ010000015.1:3334826-3393518 GCA_021962125.1 Bulinus truncatus | reverse complement strand
ACATACACATACGCGCGCCCGTGTGTCCCATGATACCCACCACTCGATAACATAATCCAAACAAACCGGCAACAAATTTGCACAAAAGCTTATCCCACCCCTAACCCATTATCGATCGCAAAAAAAATAATAATAATACTACGCGCTAGACTAAAAGATGTGCACATTCTGCGGTCAACTAATGTGCGCACAATATTGGAGAATTACGCCGGACTTTTGTCAACGAAAGGCGAGGGGGGGTGTTGGTGGAAGGGGTAAGGCATAAGACAACACACACCTGTCTAAATTTAGTTACGGGGGGTTACAAAATGTGTATCCAGTCTAACCGGTTGGATTAACTGGGTTCAAACATGGCGCTGACACACTCGAAGACCAACGTGATGTGTTTTGTGTACATGCTAACGGTGCAGGGGGTGTGGGAATAAAGGGGAGGAGACAGTTCACTGGGAATAGGTTAACTGGGGTCATCAGGTGACGGCCTCATTGACACCTAGGAAAATTTGAGAGCCCATGTATGATTTATGCCTCTCAACAAAATTGTGTGAGTGTGTGTGTGTGTGTGTGTGAGTGTCACAAGCTGGCTGGACGGAAACGAGACGGCTAGACTTGCAACAGAATAGCGTTCACAATAGTGTCCTTTTAAAATCGTAACCGATTTCACACCCGTATGCATTGAACATGTTTTGGCTCACGAGTATCAGCACAATTCAGTCCATAGAACGGAACAAGACGCATTTTTCTGACGTTTGTTTTTCTACTGCTGTCGCCACACAGTTTGTTACACATTTAAAACAAAAATACAGCACAGCAACAGCACACACACACAAACACACAGCTTTCAGTTAACTATTGCGACTTCCAAGACCCCACCCCCTCCATTCCCTCATTACTACTATTAATATAGTTCATCCTTTAAATTGTTATTTAATTGCACCGTGCAATATCAACCCATGACAGCTGGACGAACAGCTCAAAACTCGAATATACCGGGGGCGAAATAGAGTGAGGGTAGACGGGCTGACCAACAGCTCGCTATCTGTACATAGAGGTTTAAGCCAGTAATGTGGAGATAACTTTTTCATTATCTTTCGATTAATTATTTTTAAGGTTCAGTATGAACTATAAACGTACCAAAATTGTATTCAAGCAGTTGTGAGCAGGTCATATTTACTGGTGAGCCCATCAGCACCCAAAAAACCGGTGCCCCTGATAGACTACGACAGACTACGTATATGGGGGCCCCTATGTGCCTCATTTAGCCCCAATTTTGAGGCGAAAAAATTAACATCCAATTTAAATAGATTTCGAAAGCGAAAGAGGGGTCCATTAAACAATGTTCGGGTTTACCCCCTGCCCCCGCCCACCCCTCCTTTGAAACAGTCTTGGGGGTTATATCGAAACAGTGGAGTAGTGATCTCACGTCAGGCGTCACCATTAACCGGAGAGGAGGTCACGTGGGTACAGTAATGGTCATCATCTATCAACTAACAGGTAGTCTAGTTACTAGTACAGTCTGTGTAGCGGGGGGGGGGGAAGCGCGAGAGGGGCGAGGAAGGGAGGGGGCAGAGCATCCAGTAAGTGTTTCACGATGAGACTCCCCCCTCCCACCCCACATACACAAACCCATCCAGCTGTAAAAAAGAAAAACACCACGACAGTGGCAGACCGTGATTATGTAAGTAACTGAAACAGACAGCCATCTTGTCACCCTCCTCTGCTTTTTTTCATCTTTAAAACCTAAACAGAAAATTTCGTATTTCAAGACTAATCCCTGCACACCTGTGTGAGGGGATGGTCCAGACCGTTCTGTCGCCCCTGGTAAAATCATTCTACACGTGAATATTAATAAACTGTAATTAAAATAACTCTGGGGGAGGAAACAGTATCCGACCATGAACGATGGAATTAAAATGTTACCCCAAGTAAACAGGGAAACAAAATAAATCAAATATCACAGAGATTCGAATGTTTCACATGATTGTCCAAACGATGTGTCCACCACGGCAGACCCACCCTGCCCTACCCCACCCAGACGTCGAAAACAAATTTGCATAAATGATTTATCTCCAAATCATTACCAGACTCTCACCACCCCAGTTCAGTAACACCAAGAATTGTGTAATATGTTTTATGTTTCCATTGTACACTAATATTATAACACTACTAATTACTGTTATTATTCTGATTGTTGATATTATCATAATTACACCCCCCCCCGGGTCATGCCGGGTACTAACTATTACGTTGATGATTCTATTTTAGTTATTGTCTGCCTCGTCATCTCAACCTGTGCTATATTTGGACGTGGTGCGTGATTCCTTCATAAGGTGGCTAACAAAAATTGTAATGTTTTTTTTTATTGTGTCATTTAGAGAAGAAATCAAAAAACTACATCAACGCACGGGACGGCAACCAGGAACTATGGGGCCCCCGACAAACTGTGATAACGGTGCCCCCCATTTTTTCGCATCAAAATAAATAAAGTACATTTCGAAAGTGATGTCTCCCCCCCCCCCCCCACGACAAGTATTCGAGCTGCCCGACCCAAAACCCACAGGGCCTGCAGCACATATTGCAGAAAATAAAAAAAAAAATCCTGCATTATTGTAACAATACAATCACAATCTCATACGCAGATACATACAAACATAACAGATCGCTTGCTGGGTGGGAGAGTGAGAGATCTATAAAAAAAAAAAAAAAGACATGTTGGAGATTGGGATATTGTGGAAAACATTCGATTAAAAGCAGTCACAGACCAGCGACAAGCGTTTGAGTCATTCCGTTGAGGTCTACTTTTAGAAAAAAAAATTAAATCCACCCACATGTGACGAGCGGTGTGAGCTTTTATGAACACAACAAGTGGGTCAAACGACCGACCATCAGTATTCGCCTTTTAAAAAAAATACTTTCTCATAAAATCAAAGCAAAACGAACAGATATTATTTACAAACTCTGTAACCTAAATTCACTGATATTAAAAAAAAAAAAGATTTTACCTGGTTAAAGAATTTATAAAGTACCGTTAAACACCTGAAATTAACCAAGATCAGCAACAGCGAATGGTTAAGAGTCGACCAGACGACAATCGCAAGATGTTTTTTTTTCCCCCCTTCCACTACCGGATGTGACCCGGTGTGACCTTCTTGGCAGCGGGTGGTAAAGGAGGGACGAGAGGGTACGTGGAAAGGGAGGGAGGGAGGAGAAAGCTTACGCTAAATATACATCTCCGTCACGCTCTGCTGAAGAAATCGTGTGGTGAAATCAGCCGGACACTTAGATTTGGTGCACGCACAAAGAGACAGACATACACACACACATTGTTCGCGTAGTAAGACAAAAGTTTATGTGTCGACAGCCCATATTTCAACTTATGCTACAAGTTGCCAATCGTGCTCTGTATGACATAAACAAGTGTGAGTGTGTGTAATGTGTGTGTGTGTGTGTCCGTGTGTGTAATGTCCGGAACCTGAGATAAATCATGGCTGGTCATGTGCACTTTACTGGATAATACACTGAAATTTAAATGTAACATATGGTTCAATGCAAATAATTTAACCCACCTTTCCCCTCAGGTGGAGAGGGAATGGGGGAGGGCGGAGGTGCGTACTCTTCTTTATTTACCTTTAGGGTGAATTTCAGGGTAACAATTATGATGTGCAGGAGATAGTTTAAATACGCAGACGACAGAAATTCTTGTTCCCAGATTGGTATAGATAAATATTTTGTGGACTTACTGAAACACATAAAGGAAAATATGAGGAATGTTACAGTATAGTGTCTCCGTTAGAATTAGATGTTACAGTATGGTGTCTACATTATGATTAGATGTTACAGTACGATGTCTCCATTATGATTAGATGTTACAGTACGATGTCTCCATTATGATTAGATTTTACAGTTCCATGTCTCCATTATAATTAGATGTTACAGTATGATGCTTCCATTAGAATTAGATGTGACAGTATGATGCTTCCATTAGAATTAGATGTTACAGTATGATGCTTCCATTAGAATTAGATGTTACAGTATGATGCTTCCATTAGAATTAGATGTTACAGTATGATGCTTCCATTAGAATTAGATGTTACAGTATGATGCTTCCATTAGCATTAGATGTTACTAAGTATGATGCTTCCATTAGAATTAGATGTTACAGTATGATGATTCCATTAGAATTAGATGTTACAGTATGATGCTTCCATTAGAATTAGATGTGACAGTATGATGCTTCCATTAGAATTAGATGTGACAGTATGATGCTTCCATTAGAATTAGATGTTACAGTATGATGCTTCCATTAGAATTAGATGTTACAGTATGATGCTTCCATTAGAATTAGATGTTACAGTATGATGCTTCCATTAGAATTAGATGTTACAGTATGATGCTTCCATTAGAATTAGATGTTACAGTATGATGCTTCCATTAGAATTAGATGTCTGCCCCTTGATCTAGAAACTAGGGGCAATTATTTCTCTGAAGCCCATATTTCCACGAAGAAAAAAGATGCCCAATTCCGGAACTGCCAAGTCATTGGATACAAGCGGGGAGGTAGGGGGGTCGGTCAAAACCTCAGGGAGACACTAACGGGTGCCCTGGGACCTACCCATCGCAATGTTCCAGAAACGTCATCTTCAACTTCTAGTCCCTTAAGGAAGATCTATTTTTTTCAAAATATTGATGACTTATTACCGGATCAGATGGTATCAATGTGCATGACAAACAATAGTTGGGGTCATATATCTACACGGAGTTTTTAAACCAATGGGCCGCTAATTGATTCAGATTTTGTTAACATGTGTTGCCCACCAGCGTGCAGTTCCCATTATCAAAACAGAAACAAGACGTCACATGTCCCAGATACACAGAGCACATAAAAATGTTTGCGTAATAAAACCAAGTGAGGAATAATTCCCACATATTTTTGTTAAGAATAGAGAGAGGGGAGAGAGAGAGAGAGAAGGAGAGAAAGGCGGGGTTAGGGAGAGAGTGTGGGTGTGTGTGTGTATGTAATGTCAGACGCTAGATTTCAATACTAAAAACATTCAGAAAACTTCCATTCAGTAAGCAAAACCATTTATACGGTAAACAAAATAGCAGTCCTCAGTGAGCAGAAACGAAAATGAGAGAGAGAGAGAGTAAGAGAGAGAGAGAGAGAGAGAGAGAGAGAGAGAGAGAGAGAGAGAGAGATAGAAGGAGGTGGTTTCCATGACAACAGTTCCAAAACAGACGTAAACAAACCAGGACTAATATTGCGATAAGTAATTATGCGGCCTGTCATTGTTTGTGTACAGCCGATGAACAATAAACATTATCTACAGATTGTACACAGACAAAATGGACAACAGCGAAGATATACAACACAGCGCGACAAGTGGGCCTGCCCCTTAATGCATGGACCCCCCCCCCCCTGTCAAGCCCCCATGGTTATAACTATCTCATGCTAATGGACTCCAGGTACTTAATTCTTTCGCCCGGAAGACCATAAGATGTTAAGATCGATCCTGTTTCACAGCGATTAGTAGAAATAAAGGACGTTGCTTGGCGTGAATTCGTTGTGGGGCAAAGGTCATCTACAGCAGACCCCACACCCCCAACCCCGACCCACTCGGTGAAGACGGTCTTACAAACGAGACTCGCGCAGTTCCTATAGTTGACCTTGAAAAAAAAATAATGACTATAGTGAAATAAATAAATCAAGAAGTAAATTTTAACATTAACAATTGCTAGGTTTCATTAGCCAAGAATTGGACAAACCGCGACCCCCCCACCCCCGGGCTGTTTCATCCCGCCCAGCGGGATGCTTGATCCGCCCAGCTCGTTTAAATCCATGACACATACATTTCAATTTTACTATTTCCTATAAGAACTCCCATATATCATCTCTTCATGCGGCCCTTTCTGTCTCACTGAAGAACCCGGTGTAGCCCGCGGTTGAGATAAAGATCGCCATCGACACCCGTGAGATCGGAATCAACGCTTTGAAATACGTGGATGCGCCGGATGACTCGGTGCACTGGCCAGAGTGAGAGAAAATGAGAAAAAGTAAACAGGTGAACAACGTTCGATAAGTGAGCAACGTTTCCTAATGACAGAGGACGCGCGTGCTGATAAACGATTTGAACAGTGCCGGGTTTAAACGGGAGGTAAGCGGCGTTGGCCCCGGCCTCGTAAAAGTCCCGTAAACATGATTACGTCACACTTCACTGACTGTTTCCCGTCGTCTACAGTTTATAAAATGAAGCAGAAAGGAAAGGGGGGGGGGGCTCAAAAATTAGCTTCTACTACAGTGGTCTCAACCGTTCCTAATCTGCCTCTCTGGTTTAATAAAAATAATAAAAAAATAACAACTGTTCGAAACAACCACAGAATTCAAACGCTACAGAATGCGCATCATTTTTTTTTAATAATGATATTTCCAAAAAGCCACCCTATTTATGTTATTAAGTTTTTGTGTATCAATATTTAGGTGCAAGACTCTCTCATACACTTCATCTTCCCCGGTGGCCCTTCAGAAAGTTAAATAACAAAAATGTATTTGTGTTTTTTGACTGTGCGGGCTCCCGCCAGCAATATCCTGTGCCCCTGACAAGCTCCAGAAACTGGGGCCTCTTTGACCACAACTGTCAAATCATGTTGTACCAGATTACTGTACCTAGTGCAGCGGTTCTCAACAATCGGAGGTATGCGTACCCCAAGGAGTGCGGAAACGGTTATGCAGGAGGACGTACCCCAAGGAGTACGGAAACGGTTATGCAGGAGAACGTACCCCAAGAGTACGGAAACGGTTATGCAGGAGAACGTACCCAAGGAGTACGGAAACGGTTATGCAGGAGAACGTACGCCAAGGAGTACGGAAACGGTTATGCAGGAGAACGTACCCCAAGCAGTACGGAAACGGTTATGCAGGAGAACGTACCCCAAGGAGTACGGAAACGGTTATGCAGGAGAACGTACCCCAAGGAGTACGGAAACGGTTATGCAGGAGAACGTACCCCAAGGAGTACGGAAACGGTTATGCAGGAGAACGTACCCCAAGGAGTACGGAAACGGTTATGCAGGAGAACGTACCCCAAGGAGTACGGAAACGGTTATGCAGGAGAACGCAGCCAAACATAATTTTCGTTTCGGAAAACCTAGAGTTATGAAGAAAGTTTCCAGTTGGCTGCGTGACTCGTCACTATACCACGTGACCCAAGTATCGCATTATAAAGGTAATCGTGTTCCATTATGAAGATGAGTACATCTATTGGCGAACTTACGTGTCAGGGGGTACCCAACGGGCAGACTTTCGCAACCTTTGTGGAGCTAACGGGACCCTTAACAGGGGCGACAGACAATGACGTGCGTTTGGGTACCACTCGTAGACAGTGAGAAATTTTATAGTGTAGATATGTGTGTGTATCTGGATCTGTGTGTCTGTGTGTGTCGGATGATCTGTGATGTGTCTCTGTTTGAGCTGTGTCTGCGGATCTGTGATGTGTCTGTGGATATGTGTTGTGTATGTGGATCTGTGTTTCAGTGGATCTGTGTCTTGTCTATGGATCTGTATGTCTGATGATCTGTGTTGTGTCTGTGTTTGAGCTTTGTCTGTGGATGTGTGTTTGTGGATCTGTGTTGAGTCTGTGGATCTGTGTTTCTGTGCATCTGTGGATCAGTGCGTCTGTGTGTGTGATGATCTGCGTGAGTGATGATCTGCGTGTATGATGATCTGCGTGTCTGATGATCTGTGTGTCTGATGATCTGTGTGTCTGATGTAGAAAGTCTAATTGGCCGTATATCATGGTCTGTTCTAGACTTCACACACAAGTGTTTCTGTGTGTAAGAAATAACTTTTGACGTCTGCCCACAATAGTGAGTGCCTGAGTACGTGCGCGTGTCACGTGGTAGGCTGGAGGGTGGGTGGGAAAGGGGTGGGAAGGGGTGGACAGGGCGACTGATGACTTGACATTTCCCAAGTGACATTTCGATGAGCAGGTCACGAGTTGTATGCATGTGCATTTATTGACATTTTCATGTCTTTCTTCGCGTCGTCGCTAACCATGACATTTGGGCCACATACAATTGCAAACATAAAAATAAAAAAAAATGTAAAAAAAGAATAATACATAAAAAGAAGATAATAGCCATAAAACGTAACCAGAAGTAATATCCAACACAGATGGATGGACAGACTGAATCAATTACACTGATACTATATGTAGATAGATGCACAGAACGGATTAAGCGGACACATAAATAGTAGGGGGGGGGGGGGTCATGGAAATACAACATGTTTATTTGATGATTCTCGGTGTAGCCAGTAATACATGGGGTCAGCAAACTAGTGAATATGGTTACAAATGGGGGGGGGGGGGCGGGGGGACTATTCACCTTTCCGAGGTTTGGGGGTTGAATGATGAATAGACATAAAGAATATAAAACAGACATAAATACAAAAACAAACATAAATACATAAAAACAGACATGAATATATAAAAACAGACATAAATACTCATAAAACAGATATAAATACATAAAACAAAAAATACGTAAAAACAAACATAAATACATAAAAACATACATATTCATAAACAGACATAAATACATATAAAACAGACATAAATGCATAAAAACATACATATTCATAAACAGACTTAAATACATATAAAACAGACATAAATACATAAAAACATACATATTCATAAACAGACATAAATACATATAAAACAGACATAAATACATAAAAGCATACATATTCATAAACAGACATAAATACATATAAAACAAACATAAATACATAAAAACATACATATTCATAAACAGACATAAATACATATAAAACAGACATAAATGCATAAAACAAACAAAGATGACGCTAAACAAAAGACTAAACGTTTTCAAATTTTATCCCGTCCTGGGGCAGTAGGATAAAAGTTCGCCGATACCGTAACGATCTGGATTAGCGATCGGTTACCAGAGGTCCATATGAAAAAACTAGCAATTTAAGTCTTTTCCGTTTCGGACAAAGGACATTTTAGAGCATTTTCGGTTACGCCGGTCGAAATCCGTATTTTTTTTCCCGGTGACAGCCATAGATTTTGCTGAATTTTGATAAATAGAGAGGGAAGTAATCATGTTGAATAACTGTTACAAAAATAAATAATGATTACGCCCCTTTGATTAGCTTTTATTATTTATATTTAAAATATAAGCAAAAACGGTACTTAAAACGCCCTCTTTTTCGGCCCTCAGAGGTCAGATCGCAAAATGGACTTTTGATGTACACTTGGCAGGCCAAGATCTACAAAATGATATATACATCATGGGTCTAGGACTTATGGTTGCTGAGATATAGGGCGCTCCTTTATTAATATAGCTTATATAGTAAAAAACGGTACTTAATACGCACCCTTTTTCGGCCCTCAGAGGTCAGATCGCGAAATGGAGAAAAGTCATTTCTTGGCAGGCCAAGACCTACAAAATGATATATACATCATGTGTCTAGGACTTATGGTTGTTGAGATCTAGGGTGATGACGGACAGACAGACAGACAAAACGGGGACAATAGAGCTTTTTTTTGTGGAAAATGCTCTAAAAATAATTGGGCTCACAGAAATATTTTTGACATCTTTAGAAATATACTTATATTTAGAAAGAATAATGAAATATTTGTTTTGGCGAGAAAACGTTTTATCTGTAACAACAATTCAAACATGATAAATTGGTAGAAGTACGTGGTTACAGGTTTCTGTGTGAAGGAGAAACATCTCCTGGTCTTCCTGATCGGGGGGGGGGGGTCATTGGACCCCAAAGCTCACGGACGTATCTCAGACAATCAGGAGCAAATGCCACAGTTAAACTTTTAACTAACATGATTTTTATTAAATTTATAACCAAGTTGGAATACATCAAACTTTGCTGTGAATGTAAACAACTCAGTGTATGTTACCGTATTAAAATTCTTAATTTTTTTTTTAGCGATAACATGAAAGATCTTTGACAGACTATTACAAATCGTTGGTTAAACATAAATGTACATGGGATGGGGTGGAAGTGGGGGGGGGGGAGAGGTGGTGGTCCAAGGGATTTGGGGAAATTTAACTTTGGGGAAAGGGGGGAGGGATCAATGAGTAGTCCAACAGGTTGCCGATAGCTGACCTAGACAACTGGATGGCAAACTGGGTCAATGACTGGAGTTTACATACAACGTCAGCGCCTCAGTGCACTCTACTGACACAGACGAAGAGAAAGGTGGACAGAGAGACAATAGCAAATTTTTTGGAACACAGCAACTACACACTACTGAGGACCTCATTGAACAACACCAAACTAAAAAAATAAAGGTGTCCATTATTGTAGACAGAATGAGAGCAGCTGGTCTTACGTCAGGAGACAATATGTCAGGGAGTTGGTCTTACGTCAAGAGACAATATGTCAGGGAGTTGTTCACCTCACTCTGTTTTCCCACGGTTTGTTTTTCTCTACCAACCTGTCCCCCCCCCCCCCCAAAAAAAAAAAGCGATAAATAATAAACAGAATGACAGGGCGCTGTTTCAGTCTTAGTGACCCACAGACACACATACGAAAATACCTACAAACGCACAGACACACAAACAAACACCCTTACACACACTCATACACACATACAAACATACATAAAAAGCCTAAGGGGCCCAAATATACCTTTGCCTAGAGGCCCCCCCCGCACCCAGTACTGTTCCGCAGATTTTAAAAAAACAACGTATGTATGTACAGATATCCTCTCTGATATTGTATAGATATTGACGTGCGTGTGACTTCACTGTGTAACTTTGACTAGAATGAGACAAAGCAAGAGGTATCTTACATGTACACACACACACACAACAATACATGTACACAATACATAACTAATTCACTGTAAAGTTAACATACACTCGTGTAGCTACTTGAGACAACAGATAGAGAGAAATGGGAACAAAACCTGAACTAATGCAGTCAACTCCATCACCCTTTCGACTTGTGCAACACATACACATCGACACATCATACTCTCACATATACATATACACGCGGACATATAGACACATACATAGTCACACACATACACCGATATATACACGCATAGTCACACACATACATACACACAGACACACACATATACATACAGACACACATACATACTCACACACACATACATACATACACAGACACACACATACTCACAAATATACACATACATACTCACATATATACACACATACTCACACACATTACATACACATAGACATCCACATGCTCACAAACACACATATACACACATACTCACACACATATATACACACAGACATACACAAACACACATATACACAGATACTCACACACACATATACACACATACTCACACACACACATACTTACACATATATACATACTCACACACATATACATACACACAGACATATTCTCACACACACACACATATACACACACACTCACACACATACATACACATATACACACATACTCACACACACATACATACACACAGACACATTCATTAATAAGAAGATCACGTGCTCTTGGATCCACGTGCGCGCAGACTGAAAACAAACAGAAATAATAATTCAACTGAATTCTCAACGGTATCAATGATCGATTACTGTAGCAGCAACATCAACAACAGGTGATTCCAACTGACCATGGGACACGTGTTACCAGTACACACTGCACGGGCGGAACGGGATCACAGCTTGTGGATCTTTAAAACACACCTTACTGTAGTCAATACTCTTAACACAGGCACGGGCCACCTACGGCCCCCTGGGGCTGCTGGGGCCGGGCCCTCGCTCTGCCCATCTCCCCACCTGTTCTCATCAATAATCCATCCCATTTGACCAGGCGGCCCTTCAGTTAAATTTAAAAAAAAAACCGCTGTGGCCCACGGTTAAAAGTTTGCCCACCCATGCTTCACAAACATTTAGGTTAGAGCGCATTACTTTTTCTGTAGTGCACGAGGGGTCACTTTAACAGTTTGATGTTTAAAAAAAAACAACAGAACTTTCATGTCTAAACTGACCGCATGTACCATGACCGCCTGTATCCCGATTCTAACAAACATAAGACACTTCCCCAACCTTATACTTCTCTCTCTCTCTCTCTCTCATATCTATATATATAAATATATATATACATATATATATCATATAAAAAAACATGTACATATGCACTGATACCAAGCCCAAGGTTGATATAGAAGCACATATTGTTATTGAAACATTTATACAGACGAATAGAAAGAAGACCCGACTGTAATTTTTTCCCCTGTCTTCCCAATGGCCTGTAAATATACTCCCCCCCCCCCCACACACACACCGTCAGCAGTTCAAATTGTAATCCCGTGGACTCGAATGTGAACGGGCGGATAACTAATGCAAAGAAATAAAATAGCAGTAAGGGGTGAATGGGAATGGGTAATTAAGTGAGAGGAAAATACAAAGTCATTTAGAAAAAAAATAAAAAGCCATAAAGTTTGTGTGAGTGTCAGAGGTTGGGGGAGAGTTTATCTTGGCATTAAGTTTGTAGGGAAGTCAATGAACAGCCTGAATTATATCATAAAAACAACTATAGAATCAAACTGGATTAATCTACATAGATACAGACACAAAAGAAAGGAAGGAAAGCAACTGAAGGTCAGATAGATAGATAGATAGATAGATAGATAATAATAATAATAGATAGATAGATAGGCATAGCTAGATAGATAGATATAAAGATAGATAAGATAAGATAAGATAAGATAAGATAAGATAAGATAAGATAGACAGATAGATTCAACCCATCGACTCGTGTCTATTCAAACTATATAACTCAACTCAACCTGTTTACAATGTGTAGGAGGGACCGTCCATTAAAATAAACCAGACATCATGTTGGACTTTTATGGCAACCTATGGGAGGGTGGGGGAAGGGTGAAAACTATCAAGACCACGTGACAGGAATCTAAGAAACCAACGGCGTCAGTTATACCACGCGCGGATTACGTCATGAACTCAACGTTAAATCATGGAAATCTTGATGGTTAAACGCACGACGAGGGAGAAACGGGGAGAGGGAATGATGGGAGGGGGGGGGGGAAGAGTGAGGTAACCGTGAGATTCGCTGACTTCAGATGCGACATCCGAAATGTCCCTGGACAGCATCGAGGGTCAAAATGACAACAGTCAAATGTCATCCTTTGCCCTTTGAGGTCGTGAACAATCATCTGTTTTATGAGCCAATGCATTAGACGCATCGATTACTATACATAACCAATGCATTAGACGCATCGATTACTATACGGAACCAATGCATTAGACGCATCGATTACTATACGGAACCAATGCATTAGACGCATCGATTACTATACAGAACCAATGCATTAGACGCATCGATTACTATACAGAACCAATGCATTAGAAGCATCGATTAATATACAGAACCAATGCATTAGAAGCATCGATTATTAAACAAAACCTTTGCACTAGAAGCATCGATTAACATCCATAAGAAAAAGACATGTAATATAAAGCGCAACATCATTGATATGAACCCTTCGACTGGCATCGTTTGATGAAACTAGCGATTGAGGCGGGACTCTGATAGGTTGACACTTCACATGTCAAAGGTTACTGTCGCTGGCAAAAAAAAATTCAAGTCTGCGATACCCACATCTCGACCAAACAGCCGCGGGAGTTGAAGCTAAACAAATGCCCACGTTGACGATGTACTGCGCGTTGAAATTCAATTTGAATGACGTCACCCATCCTCCAGGTCCACGGCGTACCCACCACATGACGTCACAGAGAGATCGAACCGTGAGTGAACCGTCGGACTTAAACACTTACCATGGTGACGTTTCAATCAGAATGAAAAGGTCACATGACATTGTTGTGGTGGTATACAGCATGGTTAAAACCAAACGAAATTATCATGTGACTGACAGACAAGTTATACCGAGATCTCTAACCACAATTCAACAACTCATTGTTTGTCTCTTGTTGTTATGGGATTTTTAAAAATTTTGTTTAAACATCTACGTACACACAATGGAAGGACAGATAGAAAGATGGAAACAAAGAAAAACTGGCACGAAAAACAAAGAAAGATAGAGAGAAGGAGAGAAAGGGAAGAAAGATAGAGAGAAGGAGAGAAAAGGAAGAAAGAGAGAGAGAAGGAGAGAAAAGGAAGTAAGATAGAGAGATGGAGAGAAAAGGAAGAGACAGAAGAAAACGATAGTAAAAAAGCAACTAAATCAAAACACCCGACTTGATGTTCCAGTGTGCATCCCTCTCTGAGATGACCTGCAGTGTCCAGTCTTCAGCGGGTTTGGACGGGAGAGGAGGAGGGGGTCATTAGATTGAACAGGAAATCAATTTAACTGGATCTAAAACAGAAGCCGGCCCACCAGAATTAAAACAATTTCCATCAATACAGGAACAAAATGAAATTTAATAATAATAAAAAAAAAATAAACAGCACAGACAAGGATCAGGGGTTGCCGTGGAGCTGGAGTGGGGAGGGGGGGGGGCTTGAAGCAGTAGAAGTAATCTGGGGCAATCATACATGTTCCAGCAGAAGCAATGAAAGACAAAAAAGAAGCTCAACACAGAACTTGAAATTCAACATCTAACCCAAAAATCACCATGAAATCCCCTTTAACACCCCCCCCCCACCCTCAGTTGTTGTTTTTCATGCCAAAAGAAAGAGAGAGAAAAAAAAAACTGTGTTTGATTCATTTTGTTTCTTTGAATACCAAGCTAAAGCAAAAAAAAAACAGAGACAAATCTAATTTTGTTCATTTAAAAGAAGCCAATTTGGCAACGTTTTTATCCAGTGATTAGGTCCGCTTCTGTTGATGTTGATCGTTCAATGAGCACTTATTGGGGGTTGGGAGGGTCAAGTGGGGAGTTGTGTGAGAGGAGGTGGGGAGTTGCGCGACAGGGAACACGATGCGCTAGCCCTGACTGCGTAACAATGTGTGTGTGGGGGGTGTGTGCGAGTGTAGCAGTTACAGAGTGTACAGTGAGGTCACGTGACGCGGCGCGGTGTGTCACACACACACACACACACTCACACACAAAGATACCTCGGCTGAAGGTCAGAGGCCTGTGACGGACGGGCCGCGATGATTGGCTTGGTCGGTTCTGACACAGGATCAAGACGTGATGTCCAGCGAGTGCAAAAATAGATACATGGACAGAGGCTATCTATACTACACCAGCGGCGCATGATAGAGTGTGGAGCGGGGCGAGGGGGCACTACACACGTGAGTCCAGTCCAGCCAACTTCCCACCTCCTTCCTGTTCCCCCAGCCTTTCCAGGCCAAGCTGTTGTCCAATGATAAACCCTATCAGCTATCGGGGAAAAAGGTCAAATGAGTTCAGAACACACGCCACGTCAGTACAAAGTAATCGAGCGACGCGTGTCAGCTAAATGTGTCACACCTTGACATCTTGATACTCAGGACTTTGACTAGAAAGGGGCATGGGGTCTTATGAGAAAAATATCAGCAATCTATCATTCAGTTTTAATACATCGTTTGTTAAAAATTTTCGACATTGTTTCAAAATTCACTATTTATTATTAATCGCATTGTCAGAAGTTAAATATTTCTAAATACGTCTGCTATTTATATCAATAATACGTCTGCTATTTATATAAATATTTATATGATAAAGTCAATTGCGCCAGGCCGACATTTTCGTTGCGTTGCTTTCACGGATGGCCGAGTGATGTAGATCGCTTGACTGTCGACCTGAGAGCCCCGGATTCGATCATCGGTGAGAACAAAGGGATTTTTTTTTCCAGGTGAAAATTTGGTGAAATGTTTTTTTTAAATCCACCCATCTTTAATTGGGTACCTGACATTAGTTAGGGGAAGTAAATGCGTCTCGGCATTATGATAACAGCTGAATTCAACACTTTACCTGCCCCGATGGCTTAAAGTAATTTTACTTTTTTAAACATCGTTAGAAGACTTTGTAAGTAGCGATGCGTGTGCAATATATACTCTGCAATGTAACCTATTTCCCAATTTATTAGTTATCTATATCAGAATTGAAGTTTGGAATCGAACAGCGATCGATAATTTAGAAAGAAATCTATAATCACATTGAAATCTTTGCGCGCACACACATACACACAAATGTAAAGCCGTCCCATCTCTAACAGAGAAGGAAATCAACAAACAAACGCCAACACACACAAACAAACACACAAACACACCCACGTTATTTGTGACCAGCCAAAGAACAAGATCATTTTACAATTTGAGGCATTCATCACTGTTTCTTGTGTGTGAGTGTGTGGCTGTTGTCTCCACCCAGACATCGGGATGTTTTCAGTCTGGACCACGGGGGGGGGGGGTATGACAAACGATGGCGTTGAGGGGAGGAGACGGAGAAACAGTCTCTGGGGTTTGGTGGGGGGGGGCGTTTGTAAGATGGAGGACGTGACCACTACGTCACCAGCAGGGGGGAACATCATCTGTTTGGTGAAAACAAGATAAAAAAAAAAACATGTCCGGTGGTCAACTCATCAATCATTCCTACAAACTTTTTTTTTTGTTTTTATTTTTGAAAAAAAAAATGGTCTCTCTAGGGAAGCGATACATGTAACAAAACCCAAGCGCGCACACACACAATGGCTGCAATGTCCACTCATCATTAGTCTCGGTTCACAACTAGATAATAATCCAAAATTATTAAGCTAGCGAAACATTTTTTGACCCCCCCCCATCCCCTCCCCAACCCAAGTAATTTGGGCGATAAAGAATCCCCGGGGTGGGGGGGAGGCGGGGTAGTTTTTTTTTCCCTCTCTCTCTCGGGTTAACAGATGGGTCATTTTCAGTCTCATCTCTTGTCAACTGGTTGTCTGTAGACCTTCTACTTCATAACCCCCCTCCTCCTCTTTTGTATATATCTTTCTCGGGGACAGTCTGTCTATCTCTCAACTTAAATTTCGTTAAGGCATCAGTCCCCCCCCCCTTTATCTGTCAGTCAAGTCGTTCATCTTTGCCCTCCCCCCTCCTCTCTTTCTCACACACCAACACATACTCTCCTAAATTTAACAGCCTTTTATTTCTCTCCCCCTGTAGTCCCTCCACCAGTTGTAGAACTACAAGCAACGATTGAAACAGAAGAATAAAAAAGCTGTAAACGTTTCAATTTTTTTATCGGGTATTTTGTTTCACCCTGAAAATATAATAAACATTCTTTTTTTTTTTCCTCTGATTGAAAATCCTTCACCGTACAACATTTTTTGTGTAAATAGAGCAAAATACGACATCAGTTGTTGAGTAGATAAACACGAAATGTTTGCAGAAGACCAATGGAGACACACAATGAGATGTGTCCAGTAGACAAGTTGAGACACACAATGACATGTGTGCAGTAGACAAGTTGAGACACACAATGAGATGTGTGCAGTAGACAAGTTGAGACACACCAATAGATGTCTACAGTAAAAAAAAAGCGGAGACACACCATGAGATGTGTAGAGACAATCCATGAAATGTCCACAGTAGAGACACACCATGAAATGTCTACAGTAGAGACACACCATGAAATGTCTACAGTAGTGACACACCATGAAATGTCTACAGTAGTGACACACCATGAAATGTCTACAGTAGAGACACACCATGAAATGTCTACAGTAGAGACACACCATGAAATGTCTACAGTAGAGACACACCATGAAATGTCTACAGTAGTGACACACCATGAAATGTCTACAGTAGAGGCACACCATGAAATGTCTACAGTAGAAACACACCATGAAATGTCTACAGTAGAAACACACCATGAAATGTCTACAGTAGAGACACACCATGAAATGTCTACAGTAGTGACACACCATGAAATGTCTACAGTAGAGGCACACCATGAAATGTCTACAGTAGAGACACACCATGAAATGTCTACAGTAGAGACACACCATGAAATGTCTACAGTAGAGACACACCATGAAATGTCTACAGCAGAGACACACCATGAAATGTCTACAGTAGTGACACACCATGAAATGTCTACAGTAGTGACACACCATGAAATGTCTACAGTAGAGACACACCATGAAATGTCTACAGTAAAGACACACCATAAATTGTCAGTGTATTATCCAGTAAGACTGTATCCACGTATTATCCAGTAAGACTGTATCCATGGACGTAAAGTCTACATCTTAATTCTTCAGGTTAAACTAATTCTCTCCACCTCCATTTCTGTACTATAAAACCCTGAGCCATTTTTTCCCTTTGATATAAACCATGGGCTATTTTAGTTCCGGTAAGGTAATAAGGGGGGGGGGAATAGGAAGGGGGGAGGGAGAGAAGAATGGGTGGAGCGTGAGGAAAGGAAGAGGTGTGGGGAGGGGGTGTAGTTGCCCGGGGTGGGGGGATAGGGGTGATGACGTTTCACTTTCAACTCGACTTAATCGACTTGAAGCCCGAGGGGACAGAGTTTTATTTTTAACTCGCTCTCTGGCCTGGTCAACCTTCTCTCTCTCTCTCTCTCTCTCTCTTTCCCCCTCTCTCCCCTTCCTTGCTCAACCATCCCTCCGTCAAACTTTTTTTTTCCCGAAGTGCTGGGCCGATTTCCAGAATTTTTACCGATTCTGATTCAATTCTCGCCATTTCTGGCGATTCTGATACTCAATATCCGATACTTCCGATACATCTCCACATGACTTTAGCTGGTACTCCTACGTACAACAGCCTGTGGGGTGGTGGGGAGTATGAGCAGAGGTCAGAGAGGAAGGGGTGACAGCGAGCAAAGACAGGGCGGGAGGAGAGAAGAAGGGTTTTGGATGGCTGGGGGGGGAGGTCCTCGCCAATGGATCGCCACAATAGAACATCAGAACAGTATATTTGACCACAATGTTGAGATGTCCAGAAGCCTAACTAGATCTGGACAATCTCCAATATGTTTATTAAGTACAGACTCTCAGCAAGGTATGGAGCGGCAGCGACCACCACATCACGTGGTAGGCTGGGCGGAAAGATGACCAATTACTATTGTCATTGTAGTAAAACCTGGCTTTCGATTGCAAGGGACGGGGGATGAAGGGGGGGGGGGTCGCCAAACGAATAGCGCCGCAGTGATGGATGCGGCAGAAAGTTATGAGACCAAAATTACTGGTGGCTCACACACATGAGAAAGTCTTGATGCAGAGCCGCCGCTACAGGAGGGAAACTTAGTCACATGTCATGCGACTTTGAAGCCCCGAGCTTTTCACTCAATCTGCACCTGTCTGTTAATGGAGGGGCCGCGAATCTCGTTTGTCAGGGGCTTGGGCAGGGGCGTTGGGGAGGGGGGGTTAGATCACGTAGATCTCCTGGCGGGGGCTCTTTCAATGCTATGAATCATAGTTCGTAAAAAAAAAAATTCGAAGTAAACAGTGCAAGCGCAGTCTATAATGAATTAATGTTGGCGTTTATTATTATTATTATTATTATTGCTGGCCTAGATGTTTTGTTCTAGAAACAAGCACAAGAACATAATAAGCGTGTCTCCAGACGAACATCGGGTCGAACGTCAGGGGCTGTAACTACAACAACACTAAACAAAGCTCTATACTTGACAGCGCCGTTCAATTATGTCCCCTTTCCTTTGTGTTTAAAAGATGCACATTTGGACAAAAGGAATGTGATCAAGAAACGTCTATACTAGATGCAGCGTGCAATTTGATAATTAATAATATATGATCGACGCGACCTATTCTATGGCAGTGAAGATGACATATAATGTTTGATACAGAGATGGAACTTTATTCAACAGTAGAGGTGATAGATGTTACGAAGAATACTGAAGATACTGGTAATTTATATCACAACAAGAGATAATGCTTTGTTTTTTGAATGGTGTCAAATAGTGCTGTGCAGTAATATAAAAACATGATAATTCGATGCAAATATTAAATTAAAGCGAGAGCACTGTTACTAAGTTGTTTGATGTTTATATCAAAGAAAAGATTTTTCACCATCATATGTACGGTAACTATGGTAGTAAATACAAGCCTTCTTTACCATAACATGTACGGTTACTATGGTAGTTAATACAAGCCATCTTTACCATTACATGTACGGTTACTATGGTAACTATGGTAGTAAATACAAGCCATCTTTACCATTACATGTATGGTTACTGTGGTAACTATGGTAGTTAATACAAGCCATCTTTACCATTACATGTACGGTTACTATGGTAACTATGGTAGTAAATACAAGCCATCTTTACCATTACATGTACGGTTACTGTGGTAACTATGGTAGTAAATACAAGCAATCTTTACCATTACATGTATGGTTACTGTGGTAACTATGGTAGTTAATACAAGCCATCTTTACCATTACATGTACGGTTACTATGGTAACTATGGTAGTAAATACAAGCCATCTTTACCATTACATGTACGGTTACTATGGTAACTATGGTAGTAAATACAAGCCATCTTTACTATTACATGTACGTCTACTATGGTAACTATGGTAGTAAATACAAGCCATCTTTACCATTACATGTATGGTTACTATGGTAGTTCAAACAACTGATTTTTTCACAAATAACGCAATCATCCCAGACAGTCTAGCACGTCACATGTACCATTATATGATTCCATTAAAATAAAACCGTTGCAAATACATCAGGAGCCTACAAATAAACAAACGAACAGACAGACATACGGACACGCAATTCTGCATTAATTGTATTTTATTTTAATCTTTGCATCCACCCAAATCTGCCGTTGGGGCGAAAATTAAAAAAGAAAGTTTTCGATATCCTGTCAGATAAAAAATTGGGAAGGGGGGGGGGGGCTGGATGAAAAACTCCCCGAGATTTGCACTTTTATACGATCCACGCAAAGTCTTAATAATACAAACAAAAAAAGTGAAACCTTCCAATTAAAGTCAGGTCAGATGGAATCCGGTGATCTCTAGGGATAAAGGTTTGACTTACTTTAGAATAGGTTGTTATTTTAAACGCAATGTCTACCTCAGCTGAGTGTATCCTTTGGCCAATGTGTGTGTCCGAGTGTGAGTGTCTGAGTGTGAGTGTCGAGGCTATTCTGTTCGTCCATCTGTCTGACTGTGTGTGTACAACTGTCTGTCCGTCATGATTTTATACTTCCGTGCCAAAACATATCTACAGGCTCGGATTAAAAAAAAAAACACCAGTGAAGAGAACCTGGATGAGTGAGAGGTGGAGGGTGAAAAATGGGGGGGGGGGGGGGGGCGAATAACGGTTGAATTCGATTTGGGCTGAAATTTTTTAACGAATGGACGATTCGATACGTCAACTTTAGTTGGGGCCTTCAGTCTGTAGGGCTGTTGATGTTGGTTTAGAAAAAGAAAATGTACAAAAACATCTAGTTGTAGACTAGCCTAGGGTACAGTATGGATGAATAAATGGCGAATTAAGAGCTGAAATTGTACAGACTTCAGTACACCGGCTAGTTGCATAAAAAACATGTATATTTTTGGAATGTTAGGTATAATTAAAATATAAAGTATACGAAATGTAGTGTTAACGTATAATATAAAGAAGCAGAAAGAGGGAGAGATATAAATATTATCAGACAGGCAAGAGTGACATACTAGAAGGGAGCTTTCATAGACAGACAACATATAGACAGACTAGAAGGGGGGGCTTTCACAGACAGGTAGACAAGACAACAGACAGACTAGAAGGGAGCTTTCACAGACAGGTAGACAGACTGGTAGGCAAATAGCAAACACAGTCAGACAAAAGAACAGGTAAGTTAATCATCCTCACCCTACCCCCACCACAACTGCGCCGTGGGAATTGATCGAAATCAATACGCTCGAGTTATCGGAATTCTCATCCGAATGATCTAATCCCAATCAATGGCGCAGTGAAAAAGCCACGTGACATTGATAGATGTAGAGAGTATGTAATGTCAAGAAGGTAGCTAAATGTAAATATATATAAATCTAATGACGTGGTCAGACAGCTGCCACATGTGACAGGCCGTGATGAATATTCAACTTTATTCATTGGCCTAAGCACCAACCAGTCGACAATTATTTTTTTTTCTTACTGGAACAATTATTACAAGCGGTTAACTTATCTGGGCCTGATCGTGGCCGAATACGATACCTCCCCCCCCCCACCCTTTTCCTTCCACTGTGGAGACTACTGGACGTGTGTCGATGAGCTGTACCTTTCAACTGGTGGTGAGTGAGTAGTGGGAGAGAGAACAGGTGGTTGGGGTGGAGGGAGTGGGGAGGGGGGTCAAAGACAGGCCAGGAGCGATCCATCATATCAATTGAACATATACCAACGGTCGAATGAAGGGTCGCCGACCCCCCACCCCCCCCCCCCCGGACTATCCACTAAGTCTAGAAACCCGGTACGGAAGGCAGAGAGGCTACCTGACTGGTGTTATACCTGCTCGGACAGTGTTCAGCACAACGCATAGCGAGTCCTCAACCAATGCCGTATCAAGATGCAAAAGGAATGGAACACGGGGGCAACTTTCAGGGACGTGGGGGTTGGGGGATGCGTCGCTTTCGTTAGGGTGGGTTGGGGGGGGTAGAGTTTTTAGCTCCGGTCCCTTCCTCACTAGGGTGAATTTAACACAAATAAAAAACTTCATCCACACACACACACACAAAACAAACGAAAAGACGCCATAACTGACCAATACATTAACAAAGCCGGGCATTGTCCACGCTTTCAACCGCTAACATTGCATTACATTAACAACGATCGACACTTTAAAACGTTAACCTCGTCAAATATAAATGGCAGTGATCCGATCAATGATACTCTCCCCTCACAACCCCACACCTATCTCACCCCCCCCTTCCCCGACAGGCTCAAGTCAACCGTGACCAGGAATACTTGCCTCTACACTCGTCACTCATACTCAAGCCGCTCAGACATTCAGTGCGGAGCCGTAGAATCGTGTGTGTGTGTGTGAGTGCTTTGTTAGGGCGGGTGTGGAAGGGATGGGAGGGGGGAGAGTAGGAGGGCTTAGTGGAGTCATTCAGGTAGATTCTTTATCCTCGTCCCTCTCTCTTTCCTGCGCGTCCTCATGGGTAAAACGAGTTAGTTAGCCGGCGGAAGAGAAGGGGGGGCGGATCTGATCGAGCCATGTATGAAAAATGACCGCACACATACCCAGCCATAACATACATGTCATCCTAAGTTAGATTCACTGTAGCGCAACTCAACCGTGACAGAACGCGGGGATCAAGCATCAAAAACCTGATCAATTATTAAGAATCAATCTATTTATTTATTTCTTGAATACATATATTTTTCCCCCCTCTCCCTTGGTGTTCTTTTTCCTTCGGATGGCGATAATGGACTCACTCTAAAACACACTTATTCATGTATCACTCAAGGGTTTCATGTGTGGCATCGTGTACGTGTGTCTGTGTACATGTGTATGTAAGTGTGTATGTGCGTGTGTATGTACGCTTTTAGGTCGGGGTCATCTATCTCCCAATATGAATCAGCATCGGTCACGTGGACATGTTAGGACTAAAGCGATTGGTTGCGTGAGATCAGTATCTTTAAATGACGTCCGTTGATGTCGCACGATAATTTCACTGTCAGGAAGAACAATGCACTCAAGTTATGGCTGATCAACAAAGCACTCAAGCTATGGCTGATCAACAAAGTACTCAAGCTATGGCTGATCAGCAAAGTACTCAAGCTATGGCTGATCAGCAAAGTACTTAAGCTATGGCTGATCAGCAAAGTACTTAAGCTATGGCTGATCAGTAAAGTACTCAAGCTATGGCTGATCAGCAAAGTACTCAACAGAGGTGTCGGATCTTGAAATTTAACGTCCCGTCCGTCCGCGGATTTCTATCAATGATCCGCGTCCGCGTCCGCAGAATCTTACAACATTGGTCTGCGGACCAGTCCGCGCGTCCTCATAGCTGAAATGTAGCTGTTTAAATGACTTGAAATTTTTTATGGTAACGCTAAAAAGAAGATCCGCGTCAGTCCACGAGTCCGCAACTTATCCATACGAAGCGTCCGCTGTCAGTCCGCGGATTCGGAAAAGTCTGCGGATCTGCGTCCGCAAGGGGACCGCGTCCGCTGTCCACTCATCTCTGCGCTGTGGCTGACGCTATGGCGATCAACAAGTAATCAATAATCCAAGTAGACTCACACACACTTGCTTAGTGGCAGCGCACGGCGGTTGTGACTAGGAGCACCCCCCCCCCACCCCCATGCCCGCGCCAAAAGGACAAGAAGAGGGGAAAAGGCGCCATGAGAATCTTCTGTGACCTAGCTATAACAGGACTAAACCCATGACCCGCGTACTGCCCCCTCCCCCTTTGTACATCGCAACCAACCCCCCACACCCCCCAACCCCCAAAACCCCAACCAACCAAAAAAAAACCCCCCCCAAAAAAAAAAAAAACCCAGACCCGCGACGCCCCCCCAAGAACACGCTCGTTTAATAAGTGTTTTTAAATTTTTAGAAATGACCCGGGGGGGGAGGGAGGGGGAAATGAAACAAAAATTAAATTTGCATGGCAACTTATAGTTGGCAGATGCGGACGTTGCTTCACTAGTGTCCCAAGGATGGCAAGGAGGGGGGGGAAGAGATCGCGGTCAGGGTGGGGGAAGGGGCTGGACAAACATTTGGTCAAGTGACGGTGACCTGCATTTGTACCAGGTCCAGGTTAATTACACGGCCGTTTATTTAATTAAGGGAGGAAAAGAAATCTCTGGAGCATTGATGGAGTCGGGGTTGGGGGTGGGGGGGGGGAGGAGGTAGCAATCTTATAATTGTATCGGAAATGAATGGAGGGGTGGATGGGGAGTTAGGAGGATGGGTGGGTTTAAACTAAGAAAAAAAACCCAGACATGCGAGAGGGAAAGGATGTGTTGATAAATAGGTGGATAGACAGACGGGTAAATATAGAGGTCATAATATAGACAGACAGAAAGACATACAGACATAGTGATAGACAGACGGATATATCTATGTAAATAGATAGAGTGATAGAATGATAGATAGATAGATAGATAGATAGATAGATAGATAGATAGATAGATAGATAGATAGATAGATAGATAGATAGATAGATAGATAGATAGATAGATAGATAGATAGATAGATAGATAGATAGATAGATAGATAGATAGATAGATAGATAGATAGGATAGATAGATAGATAGATAGATAGATAGATAGATAGATAGATAGATAGATAGATAGATAGATAGATAGATAGATAGATAGATAGATAGATAGATAGATAGATAGATAGACAGATAGATAGATAGATAGATGCACGGATACAAAAAGTCTGGGCGTAAGACACGCAAAGACAGATTGTCAGACACATTTAAAAAACAAGCAATTAAGCCTGTTCCATTCTGGACACAGGACGTGTTAGCGCATTTTCGTGTTATGTATCAGTACGTTTGTTAGCTTTCAGTAAATATTTGTAAATTTTGGAAATGTTTATAAATTCAATTGTGTAATGCATATATCTGTAAAAAAAAATATTATAAAGACGTTTCTTTATATTTGAAAAAAAATTATTGTCTCTTAAATCTTACTACAAGTGGTTTGTGGTTACTGAAATAGGACTCATAATTAAAAACATTCGAAATTATAGTCATTTAATCGTCCGAAAACTCCGTCAATTGTTGCATAGCTCTGATACTTTCAATTAAACTCAGAACACAAGCTAATTATTTCATTTGATGAGTTTCTTAATAAATCTTGGTGAAACTACGTGCTGCAGTATTTCGCACCAAATGAATGGGTTATTGAACGTACAAGGTGTATATATAATATATAAGCCCCTTAGGAGCCCTGAAGCCCGACGAAATGAACTTTTGATGTACACATGGCAGGCCAAGACCTACAAAATTATTTATACATCGTGGGTCTAGGACTTATGGTTGTTGAGATCTAGGGTGATGACAGACAGACAGACAGACAAAACGGGGACAATAGAGCATTTTTTTTCGAAAATGCTCTAAAAAAAATTCAAACCCATTGCCAGTGTGTGGAGAACGTTGGAAAGAGAGAGATAGTCGAAACAAGATTGGGGACCACTAAACTAAATCATAAGTTCTATCATTCTGTCTCGTCTCTGTCTCTCTCTCTCTCTCTTTTATTTTTCTTCTAATTGTACAACGTTGTACGAACACTAAAGCTATATAATTGTACTCAAACTCTATGTGCACTATATTTCTCAGCAACACAAGTTATTACAAAAAGACAATCATCAAGGGTGTGTAAACATGTCTATGGAAGAGGGGGCGGGGAGCTTGGGGGAATTCCTGAACCCCATTTACACCCCTGGGTCCCAATGGATGAAAATTTGTTTCGCAATTTCTGGAATTATTCGGTGGAGAGAGAATGGCTGCCCGTGGCGCCACCAAGTAGGAGGAAGGGGGAGTGTGGGGGGGGGGAAGGGGAGATGAATGGCTTGCGCCAATTAATGAACATCTCCCAAGGCGATTTTCACTTGAATAGAAAGGAAGAGTAGGGGTGAGGATTGGGGCGGGGGGGGATGTGAGTGCAGGAGGGGGGTGGGGGAAACGAGAAGTGAGGAGGGGGGCAGTGGTAATTAATGACCAGACATGAGAACCTACAAAGAGACTCTGGCCGACAGGGTGCTGGACAAAGCCCAAAAATGTCGAAGATTTACAGGACTCGAGACATTTGATCCAGACAGTGTACAGTCAGTGGACGACACATAGACATATAGTACATACAGTAGACGAGACACAGACATGTAGTACAGACAGTGGACGAGACATAGACATGTAGTACAGACGTAAATCTTACACACACACGGGACATTGACACACAAATAACAAGAAAGTGCTGACATCATATAAAAAGATCCCGGATATCAAGTAATCCCTTACTTCACACAGATGTTACTCGCGGTATTGTTGTTATTGTTGTTGTTGTTGTTTTAAGCAGAACAGCGACCCCCCGGTGCAATAATGGTGGAGCCAACGGCCGTTACCATGGTAACACGATGCCGTGCATAAATGTTTGATACCTTCTAATTTATACTTTGACATTGTGTATTATGTCATGCCGACATTAAGGGGATTGTATGTGTGGGGGGGGGGGATAGGGAGAGAATCTGGTGGTCAATGTTGGTTTAAGTCAGAGTAAAAGAAACAATCAGCCAGTCAGCCTCAACAACGACTGTCAAAAGGGGATTCTGTTTTGTTTGTGTTCTGTTTTCACAAGGTGTTTAATAGGTCGTTCTGTCTGTCTGTACGCCTGAATGGAATTTAGTAATCAATTTTAACCCACTTCCCATGACACGATTGCTTTGAAAGTTTCAAGCTTGCCTGCTTCCGGTGACAAAACAATATTCAACAACTAGACGAATCAAATTTCGTTCCATCGCGCTCTTTATTAGCACCCAGGCAGATCTTTGTAATGTTAAACCGTGACCGCGTTTCGATTTCTATTTTTTAACCTAGGATATTCCACTTAACAAGTATTTTATTGGCTTATGTTTGGGGGAAGGGCACCCTAACTCCTCCCGTATCAACCAATCGCAGCCGGCGTTACAATACAGGAGGACGCGGGTAGAATCGAACCACTATAAAGTAAAAAAAAAAATAATTTGTTTATCACTAGGAAAGCGTGAGTGCCGCTCACAGTGATTAATAAAGAGTGCACAATTACACACTTTATTCTCCGAGTGATGAGCAAACTACTTTATTACATTTTTATTTGGTTTCCAGTAAAGCTTGGCAAACTGACACGTGCATTAGTAAACCGATAAGTCATGTACTGAACTACTGCTAGTTGGCAGAGGAAAAGTACACTATTCCTCTCGTGATATTTTTAGAGCATTTTCGAAAAAAAATGCTCTATTGTCCCCATTTTGTCTGTCTCTGTCTGTCTGTCCGTCATCACCCTAGATCTCAACAACCATAAGTCCTAGACCCATGATGTATATATCATTTTGTAGGTCTTGGCCTGCCATGTGTGCTGCAAAAGTTCATTTCGCGATCTGACCTCTGAGGGCCGTAAAAGGGGGCTTATAAAGTACCGTTTTTTACTATATAAGCTATATTAATAAAGGAGCGCCCTATATCTCAGCAACCATAATTCCTAGACCCATGATGTATATATCATTTTGTAGGTCTTGGCCTGCCATGTGTACATCAAAAGTTCATTTCGCGATAGGACCTCTGAGGGCCGGGCTTCAGGGCTCCGAAGGGGCTTATATATTATATATATAGCCCCATTCTACACCTTGTACGTTCAATAACCCATTCATTTGGTGCGAAATACTGCAGCACGTAGTTTCACCAAGATTTATTAAGAAACTCATCAAATGAAATAGTAAGCTTGCGTTCTGAGTTTAATTGAAAGTATCAGAGCTATACAACAATTGACGGAGTTTTCGGACGATTAAATGACTTCAATTTCGAATGTTTTCAATTATGAGTCCTATTTCAGTAACCACAAACCACTTGTAGTTAGATTTAAGAGACAATAATTTTTTTTCAAATATAAAGAAACGTCTTTATAATATTTTTTTTTACAGATATATGCATTACACAATTGAATTTATAAACATTTCCAAAATTTACAAATATTTACTGAAAGCTAACAAACGTACTGATACATAACATGAAAATGCGCTAACACGTCCTGTGTCCAGAATGGAACAGGCTTGATTGCTTGTTTAAGTTAACATTCTCCGCTACTGACACATTCTGTACTATAACAATAAGATATGATTCAAACAAATATAGAGTATCGGGCTGGTAAATACACAGTGCCCTAATAGTGACACGTCAAGTGTATGTGGTGTGATGCCATAGTGGTCATGAATCACGTCATTCTTAGCTAAACACATCATGTTTACTTGGATATCTCGATCAACCATTTACAAGACTGGCTGTATCCCGAATGGTTCTAATCAAGAACAATATATACATGCTAGCTGTACCCTGCAAAATCTTAGCGTAAAGTTATATCCCGTTAGGCTTGACTAGTTATCAAAGGCCCGGTACCCGGACCGGCGAGTAGGCACACAGTTGGAGTTGAAAATGGTGATATATATATATATTAGCTCGTTAACAATCAGTCTATATACTTGCAGTGGCCCCAAGGACATGAACAGATTATTGTAGCCAAAATATATTTGAGAATAGGGACACCTAATAATACATCAAATAAAGTTCATATGTTAAATAGTTCATCCCAAAGAAAATAATTCTCACTATGGGTAAACATAAACAACAACTCTTAAAATCATATTCCTTCATAATATTTTAATAGACTCCTTTCCAAACAGTTATTCATTTAATGTTTTATGATGTTCAACATGGCGTATTTAAAAAAATAGAGAGACGTGAGTGCTTGTGTTAAGCAAAACGCTACATGTTTATCAGGTGGTTTATTTACTGTTATACACATTGTAGCATAGTACAATTAACTAAGAAAAATTGCCGACCCGGCACTGCAGAACCTAGGGATTTGGGGACCCGGTGGACTTGGCCTCTTTGGGGGCTGCCCCTGCATTTTGACATGAGATATTTTTTTGACGCTTCTCAAGCTTGGTCCCGAGAAGAAAGAATCGTTGTGTAGCTTTTAGCTGACCTTCAATTAAAAACATAGTATTCCATCATTGCAGTTGAGGCCGCAGACGCAGAAAACATTATGCCTCTTAAAAAAAAAAAGACATATCAAAGCTTTCAACATTATAGTTCTGTGAAGCCAATGCCGAACCAAGGGATTTTAGGCATCTTCAGGAGCCACTACATTTTGACATGAGATAATGTACTTAATATTTAGTTTAAAAAATAGTTTGGGGCCCTCCTCATACTGGGCCCCCAACATACACCCTCTGTGTGAAGCCCCCATCATAAATGTGTTAGTTTGCATTGTAAACGTTGTGTACGGCGCTACTCAATCTCAACCCTTATTCAATTCATTCATGTGACGTAATAGTCAAAAAATGAAAAAAAAGTGACGTATTTTAGGTTAGTAATAAAGGGAAATAATTTTACATTAGAAATAGACATATTTTAGAAATAAAAACAATTTAAACAATATAAATATTTCATTATATTGAGGTATCCATAATTTTGGTTTAAAATTTAGATTGTGAAACATAACACAGAATATTAATTAAACGATTTCTGTAGATATTTCTTTTATGATCGCTTAATAACAAATTGAACACCTTAGATGTATTACGATACTGTGAGATATACATAATGAAACGACGTTTCGCTTTAAATTTGTTTCGGAGAGTATCACAAAATAGTTAGGCATGATTTTATGTAACCTCTCCCAAGATCGCTTTATTGCCCTATGGTAATGATTGAGGCGGTCCAAAACAGTATTACATTGTGATTGCCATTTGGCATTCATGATCTTACCAACCGTATGTTAGTGTACGTTGTTGCCACCTCGCACTAAACATATGGCTGGTCCAATGTCATCTCTGGCAGCCATGTAGGAGACAATTCTTACTCGGCTGGCCAGTTGGTAGCCGGATCATGCATGTTAAGAAGAAAACAGTAAATGTTTCTGCCATCTTGGATGACAGACGGAAGTCGCGATGACAGACACCGGAACATATGATGTAAAATTTGTATTATAGATCAGTAGGCTAGGTTACTTTTGGTTTCGGGCAGATCCGATTTTTTCATGATTGTATTTTAAACTGGAATACTGTTGTATTAATTCTTTAGTTTCGATTTAACGCAGAACCCAAATCGCTATTATTTTATTATTATTATTATATATATATATATATATATATATATATATATATATATAAAATCTGATACGTTCTAATATATATTATTGGGATTAAGACAAAGACTTTTAGATATATTGATGACTCTGGGCGAAAGTAACGGCCTAGGTGATTATGTCATCCGACTCAATGGCCATGAACCCTGGATAGTGAGTCATTGGGTTGCCCAGTTATCACATTCATATACGCGACTTTGCCTAGAAGAGATTATCAGCTAGCATTAAGTTTAAAAAAAAAGTGTCTAGTAATTCGTCAAAGTGTAGATGAAGATTATGCGATGCACTATGTTTGGAATATTTGATGCACTATGTTTGAAATATTTGATGCACGGTATGTTGACATATAATGGTCACATACAGATGAAAGGGGCTCGTTGAGCGAGACGACGAAACAGGAAATAATCCCTGCGCCGCAAGTCATATCGACATGAAGGGTGTGCGCCATCAAACGTTTGAGAACCTTTTAAAAACAAAAAGTCTGCTCAATCCGAGATAACGAGACCCGTCACTCCCAAGTGTTTTCTCTGTTCAGCCTTGCACTGCATACACGATCGGAATCGATCATCAGAACTTTAAATCAATCAATTATATCAACCCACTCCAATTTATCCTATCCCTACCCAGACCCTAAGCCCCACAGAAACCTCCCCCCCCACCACTAACACCACCTCGTACCCCCTAGCAGTCAAACCACCGATTGAAATCCTTAACATGACTATATCTAAATCTTTTTTTTTTCTCTCTCTCTTTTCTTTCCCACAATATCCGCCAGCGACAAGCCGTTGTTGTGGTTACGGCCGCGTTGACAAACACTGGTGCCACCAATTAACTGTCGGATTAACAGGGCTATAGTGTGCCTCCCTCCTCCACCGTTTAGTGGCGAACACAAACAGTTCTATGAATATCGATTGCAACTCCACCGCATAGAACAGAACTGACAGGGGGGGGGGGGAGTAACTTGTTTCTCAACGTTGTACGACAATGAAGGTCAGAGAGGAGGAGGGGGGGGGGAGACCATTCAACATCCGTTAAGAATGTTGTTATTTATCTCCCCCTTCTATTCTCTCTCCCCCCCCCCTCTCCCATTTTGTTTCTCTGATAGAAAAGGCAATTAACAAAGACCACAGAATGTTTGAAGATCACTTTTAAACAATCTGATTTAACGAGAAAACGCAACAAGGTTGTTATATAGTTCAGTACTGGTAAGCCTTGGTTAGATTCAGTATTAGTACACCTTGGTCAGGTTTAGTACTAGTAGACCTTGGTCAGGTTTAGTACTAGTAGACCTTGGTCAGGTTTAGTACTAGTAAACCCTGATCAGCTTCAATACTAGTAAACCCTGATCAGAGATTCTCAAAGCTCTACATTAGTACCAATGACATGTAACATCTTTTATTGTTTGATTTTCAAAGCATGTTTTTTTTTTAACTTCGAACCTGAATATGTAATGCAGAGATTTAGACCAGTGGTAAAAGAACTTATTTTTAAAATAGTGTAGCGGGAGAAATATTCCAACACAGCCCCCCTCCCTCATTCCCCCATCTTTTCCAATAATTTCAGTCTTACCCAGTTTGAAGCCAATCAGCAAATCCGGGTGACTACGGTTTAGTGGAAGGGGAGGGGTGGTGGGTAATGGTTGGGACGGAATTGTTCATGTGAATTAAACAGTGAATTATGGTGTGTGTTCATTTCTACCGAATCTATGGTGGGTGGCGGTGGAGTGGGTGGTGGTGGGGGGGGGTAGTGTAGAGGGGGTTCCGTGAACGGGCTCAATGGCGGTTTGATATTCCATTTGACATTCGATACAGACTAAATTTATTTTTCGTATCATCCCAAGGACCTCACAGAGTCATGTTGAAAGTATGTCAACGTTTTCAAGAGAGACACCGCCTCCAGTAGAATGAAGAAATGGAACTTACCGAGTTCCACTGTTGACTTTTTTTATGTAAAGTGATCGCATAACGATGAAGGCCCGATTTGATTTAGGCCCTGTTTGATTTCGCCAGTGTTTAAAAATAAAAACAGAACTTGTACCTATTCATATTGTTTTAAACACAGCTGGGTGTGTTGCAAGAATTTACAAATTACAAATGACCTCAGCCTTGGTTGGTAGTCCAGAGTCTATTGATCTCAGCGTTGGTTGGTGGTTCTAAGTGGCCACTTATAACCTACTAAGCTCGAAGTTGTACATACTGGACAGTTTGGACCACTGACAACCCGTCACAACCACCACTGCCGACACGAGGAAATTACCGCGACACGCTAAAGGTCACGGAATCAACAGGTGTGTGTCTTAACAGGCTGAGAGCACTTCAGACGCCGTCACTGCTCACTGGGAGATAACGAGGCGGACGCAGGCCGTCACATGCCAAGTGTTTTCTGCTTAACCTGCACTGTATACACAGCCCAAATCGATCAATCTAGTTTATCTCTGAATCCGATTTCCGATCCATGCCGATCTTTCTTGACTCTCCTATAGACTCTATTCTATAGACTCTGAGGACTACATTCTATTATATAACGCAAGTAAAGGACCAGAAGCTCAACACCACTTCAAGGGCGACAGATTAAGCATACAAAGCACAAAGAATATGTACAGAATGTTTGACAAGGCAGTCCAGACAGATCAAAAGATGCCTCGTGGTTTTAAACAAACCATTCAGTTTGCAGGGGTTCATTCATTTGTCAGTCACACTGCCCTCAAATATCTGCTATCAATGCCCATATCTCAATGTGCTCTGAATGATATGCGTTTAATGACCTCATCTCATGGCCCTGCTCTCATTGCACTCATCTTGATATATGCTCTCAATGCCCTGTTCTTAATCAACTGCTCTTAATCAACTGCTCTTAATCAACTGCTCTCAATGCCCCGCTCTCAATACCCTGCTCTCAGTGTCCCGCTCTCAATGCCATGATCTCAATGCCCCGCTCTCAATACCCTGCTCTCAATGCCCCGCTCTCAATGCCCCGCTCTCAATCCCCTGCTCTCAATGCCCCGCACTCAATGCCCCGCTCTCAATACCCTGCTCTCAATGCCCCGCTCTCAATGCCATGATCTCAATACCCTGCTCTCAATGCCCCGCTCTCAATACCCTGCTCTCAATGCCCCGCTCTCAACACCCTGCTCTCAATGCCCCGCTCTCAACACCCTGCTCTCAATGCCCCGCTCTCAATACCCTGCTCTCAATGCCCCGCTCTCAATGCCATGATCTCAATACCCTGCTCTCAATGCCCCGCTCTCAATGCCCTGCTCTTAATGCCCCACTCTCAACGCCCCGCTCTCAATGCCCCGCTCTCAATACCCTGCTCCCAATCCCCCACTCTCAATGCCCTGCTCCCAATGCCCCACTCTCAAAGCCCCGCTCTCAATACTCTGCTCTCAATGCCATGATCTCAATGCCCTACTCTCAATACCGTGCTCTCAATGCCCTGCTCCCAATGCCCTACTCTCAATGCCCCGCTCTCAATGCCATGATCTCAATGCCCTACTCTCAATACCGTGCTCTCAATGCCCCGCTCTCAATGCCATGATCTCAATGCCCTACTCTCAATACCGTGCTCTCAATGCCCCGCTCTCAATGCCATGATCTCAATGCCCTACTCTCAATGCCCCGCTTTCAATGCCCCGCTCTCAATACCCTACTCTCAATGCCCCACTCTCAATGAACTGCTCTTAATCAACTGCTCTTAATCAACTGCTCTCAATGCCATGATCTCAATGCCCCACTCTCAATACCCTACTCTCAATGCCCCGCTATCAATGCCCCGCTCTCAATGCCCCGCTTTCAATGCCATGATCTCAATGCCCCGCTCTCAATGCCCCGCTCTCAATACCCTGCTCTCAATGCCGTGCTCTCAATGCCCCGCTCTCAACGCCCCGCTCTCAATGCCATGATCTCAATGCCCTGCTCTCAATACCCTACTCTGCAGTAGAGGAAAGTTAAAAAAAATAAATCATCACAGACTACTCCGTCTGTCGTCTCTGTGCGCGGGAATTTCGTTAAAATACTGCCGCCGTTCAATTAATGTGCCGGCCACTCTATTTTTCGTACCTCTCTATCCAAGGACCACTCTGTTTTTCTTTCATTACAACGTATGTCAGTGGAGACTGAACTTGCCCAGTGGCTCATCTGCATGCACGTGAGAAATGTACACAAAAAGGAAGTAAATATCCTTTTTTTTTTCCTTCTACAAAATGTAAGGGTTTGGTTTAATAGACTGGTTTAATCTCGTCAATCTCTGAATGCAAACGCTCCTTGGAAGACTGTGAAGAATGAAAGACGGCTCGTTGAGAGGAGAGCGATGCTGCTTTTTTTCCCGCATTTATTTCCAAAACAAATAAAAGGCATATAGAAAACATTAGTAGTGGGCTTTAGGGTCGTTCTGTGATTTAAGGGGGGGGGGGGGGGCGGCGCATACACTTTTAGAGACAGGGTCAGATTTCGAGAGTAAATTTGTTATGGGAGTGGGGGGGGGGGGCTTTCGATCGTGAGCCCAAGGCAGGGACGTAGTTTTTTTTGTCCGTGTGAAGGCCCCTGATAGATATAGCTCAATGATAAGTGGAAGATTTGCACAACTCAATTAATGAAAGTTTGTGCTGATAAATATATCAGTATATGTATTAGTAATCAATGCTAGTATATGTTGATCAGTGTAACATAGTTTATGTATTAGTAATCAATGCTAAAACATGTTGGTCAGTGCATCAAAATAAACATAGCCAAGTCGATCTGACCAGCTGCACGGGTGCCAAAAGTGTATTGCCCCTCCCTGCCTCAGGTAAATTTAACTGCCAAACCAACACGGTATAATATTATATATGCAAGGATGAATCATTTTTTTTTTAAAGTTATACAAATATAAAAAAAATGAAGACACAATGTTGATAATGATACAAGAAGATACAATGTTCATAATGATACAAGAAGACACAATGTTGATAATGATACAAGAAGACACAATGTTGATAATGATACAAGAAGACACAATGTTGATAATGATACAAGAAGACACAATGTTGATAATGATACAAGAAGACACAATGTTCATAATGATACAAGAAGACACAATGTTCAATAGCGAACATCTCCCCCCGAATGTAGGAGCTTTACATCTAGTCTAAATTTACACTAATTCCTGGATTAATCCCACCTCCCAAATACCATTCTCCCTGACCATAGTCCCTCCTGTCATCGATGTGGTTGTTATGAGATCAATACATTGATTGTATACGCTCACATGTCACACGGCCAGTGGGGTCATAATGGAACAAACGTCAATTTAACGCGACGATACCAGAGTTCACCTCTCTTGCCATCCATTACCCCGTTTTGCTTCAACGTGTGGCCGTAGGCCAGTTTTAGTTTACATTCTTTTACCACAAAAAAGTCGCTGTGCCAATAGTAATATGTATTTTAATTTATTCATTTAGAATATGTTTTAGTTTATTTTTTTTTATTAATCCATTGTCGATACACGCCATGGACCACTGGAGAACAAACTGTAACTCAAACTCTCGTTGGTTGTTTCCCCTGATTAAAACCACTGGTCGATGCTTTGTTTACATATTTTGACACAAATAATCGTTGGGCAATAAGTGGATAGAATATTTTGCCCCCATTATTAGTACCCAAGGTACTCACTGGTGGACATAATCACAGTTTACTTCAACAGCATATTTCCCCTTATTGGAAGCGATAGCCAATGTTTTGTTTACATTAGTAATGACTAATGAGTACTAGGCTGGTGGAATTTATTAATTTTGTATAATGAATAGTGGGAACTATTTGTTTTTCTACTTCGTCAGGTGTCTAACGTGGACAGTGGACATAATCCAATTTTGTATGTGTAGTATGTTTGTGTAGTATGTGTGTGTGTAGTATGTGTGTGTAGTATGTGTGTGTGTGTAGTATGTGTGTGTAGTATGTGTGTGTAGTATGTGTGTGTAGTACGTGTGTGTAGTATGTGTGTGTAGTATGTGTGTGTAGTATGTGTGTGTAGTATGTGTATGTAGTATGTGTGTGTAGTATGTGTGTGTAGTATGTGTGTGTAGTACGTGTGTGCAGTATGTGTGTGTAGTATGTGTGTGCAGTATGTGTGTGTAGCATGTGTGTGTAGTAAGTGTGTTTCTTCAATTTTTATTCAGCCTTATGATGGTTCACGGCTAGAGCAGCCACAACCTGCCGCTGAGCCTCTAATAGTACATGTTTGGCTCCTTGTCAGGTACTTGTCACCCGGGAGCCAACTGCACCATAGCGAGGTGTGACACTGGGCTATGCGTACATTATCTAACCAATTCGTAACAGGGATCTTTAGGGAAGTAGACAGTCACCATATGGCAAAGCCTTTTATTTGTTATTAATATGGCTGCCGTTGCTATAGTAACAATCCAGTGCATTGTGAATACACTAATCTTAATGCGCGTCGGACTCCTTTCAATCAAGCAAGAGAGAGAGAGAGAGAGAGAGAGAAGGAGGGAGATGAGTTCTTGCATGTAGATGAATAAGTTCGTGCGCGTGTGTGTGCATAAATTCTTACCTATCTGTTTCCATTTCAGATTAATTCATCAGTGACTCAAGGGGAAGGGTAACGGCGTAGTTCCACAACGACATTTGTGGTGTGTGTGTGTGTGTGTGTGTGTGGAGAGAGAGAGAGAGAGAGAGAGAGAGAGAGAGAGAGAGAGAGAGAGAGAGAGAGAGAGAAGGAGGGAGATGAGTTCTTGCATGTAGATGAATAAGTTCGTGCGCGTGTGTGTGCATAAATTCTTACCTATCTGTTTCCATATCAGATTAATTCATCAGTGACTCAAGGGGAAGGGTAACGGCGTAGTTCCACAACGACATTTGTGGTGTGTGTGTGTGTGTGTGGAGAGAGAGAGAGAGTGAGAGAGAAATTAACGAAGACAACACAAATAAAACTGTCTTATAGTGACAGATTACATTAGTAAACCAGATACAATCAAATAAAGTTTGATAAGCTTTAGGTAGATAGATAGATAGATAGATAGATAGATAGATAGATAGATAGATAGATAGATAGATAGATAGATAGATAGATAGATAGATAGATAGATAGATAGATAGATAGATAGATAGATAGATAGATAGATAGATAGATAGATAGATAGATAGATAGATAGATAGATAGATAGATAGATAGATAGATAGATAGATAGATAGATAGATAGATAGATAGATAGATAGATAGATAGATAGATAGATAGATAGATAGATAGATAGATAGATAGATAGATAGATAGATAGATAGATAGATAGATAGATAGATAGATAGATAGATAGATAGATAGATAGATAGATAGATAGATAGATAGATAGATAGATAGATAGATAGATAGATAGATAGATAGATAGATAGATAGATATGATAGATAGATAGATAGATAGATAGATAGAGCAAGATAGATAGATAGATAGATAGATAGATAGATAGATAGATAGATAGATAGATAGATAGATAGATAGATAGATAGATAGATAGATAGATAGATAGATAGATAGATAGATAGATAGATAGATAGATAGATAGATAGATAGATAGATAGATAGATAGATAGATAGATAGATAGATAGATAGATAGATAGATAGATAGATAGATAGATAGATAGATAGATAGATAGATAGATAGATAGATAGATAGATAGATAGATAGATAGATAGATAGATAGATAGATAGATAGATAGATAGATAGATAGATAGATAGATAGATAGATAGATAGATAGATAGATAGATAGATAGATAGATAGATAGATAGATAGATAGATAGATAGATAGATAGATAGATAGATAGATAGATAGATAGATAGATAGATAGATAGATAGATAGATAGATAGATAGATAGATAGATAGATAGATAGATAGATAGATAGATAGATAGATAGATAGATAGATAGATAGATAGATAGATAGATAGATAGATAGATAGATAGATAGATAGATAGATAGATAGATAGATAGATAGATAGATAGATAGATAGATAGATAGATAGATAGATAGATAGATAGATAGATAGATAGATAGATAGATAGATAGATAGATAGATAGATAGATAGATAGATAGATAGATAGATAGATAGATAGATATAGATAGATAGATAGATAGATAGATAGATAGATAGATAGATAGATAGATAGATAGATAGATAGATAGATAGATAGATAGATAGATAGATAGATAGATAGACAAACAGACATATATAGATAGATAGATAGATAGATAGATAGATAGATAGATAGATAGATAGATAGATAGATAGACAGACAGACAAACAGACATATAGATAGATGAATAGATAGATAAACAATATTAATTGGGCATGCAATGATTCATTGATAGTAAATAAATACATCATTTTAAATTGCCAGGTGTGGTGAGGTCTGCGTTGATAACTTTATGCATCGTTTCACTTAACCCATCGTTATCTACCGGATTACCTGACCATTTTTTTTTTCATTCTTAGCCAGACATGTGCGAACGTGGACCGCGGGCCAAATCTGGCCCTATTATGGTGCTAGATCCGGCCAGAGCTTAGCCAATTTCATAAAGACATCTTTGGTTAGGTTTTAAGAACACCGTGTGGTCCGCGGTTCAAATAGTTTGCCGACCTTAGTCCTAAGTCAAGTGACCTGTGACCTTATCCATCTTCTTTTTTTTGTCCCCGTTTTGTCTGTCTGTCTGTCTGCCTGTCTGTCCGTCATCACCCTAGATCTCAACAACCATAAGTCCTAGACCCACGATGTATAAATCATTTTGTAGGTCTTGGCCTGCCATGTGTGCAGCAAAAGTTCATTTCGCGATCTGACCTCTGAGGGCCGTAAAAGGGGGCTTATAAAGTACCGTTTTTTACTATACAAGCTATATTAATAAAGGAGCTCCCTATATCTCAGCAACCATAAGTCCTAGACCCATGATGTATATATCATTTTGTAGGTCTTGGCCTGCCATGTGTACATCAAAAGTTCCTTTCGCGATAGGACCTCTGAGGGCCGGGCTTCAGGGCTCCTAAGGGGCTTATATATTATATATATAGTCCCATTTTAAACCTTGTACGTTCAATAACCCATTCATTTGGTGCGAAATACTGCAGCACGTAGTTTCACCAAGATTTATTAAGAAACTCATCAAATGAAATAGTAAGCTTGTGTTCTGAGTTTAATTGAAAGTATCAGAGCTATGCAACAATTGACGGAGTTTTCGGACGATTAAATGACTACAATTTCGATCGTGTTTTCAATTATGAGTCCTATTTCAGTAACCACAAACCACTTGTAGTTAGATTTAAGAGACAATAATTTTTTTTCAAATATAAAGAAACGTCTTTATAATATTTTTTTTTACAGATATATGCATTACACAATTGAATTTATAAACATTTCCAAAATTTACAAATATTTATTGAAAGCTAACAAACGTACTGATACATAACATGAAAATGCGCTAACACGTCCTGTGTCCAGAATGGAACAGGCTTAATTGCTTGTTTTTTTCCTAAAGCGCTTTAATGTTATAGAAATGAACATGAGTGTCTATACCAACATATATTTCACCACTGGTTCAAAACAAACCGTACTTTACGAGCGTTAGTAGTTGTTTTGTTGAGTTTTGAAAAAACAAACAACAATGATTCCATTTTGCTGCCCAGGAGATACGTGAGGGCGGACAGGCTTCACCCAGGAGATACGTGAGGGCGGATAGGCTTCACCCATCGGGGGATACGTGAGGGCGGACAGGCTTCACCCAGGAGATACGTGAGGGCGGATAGGCTTCACCCATCGGGGGATACGTGAGGGCGGACAGGCTTCACCCATCGGGGGATACGTGAGGGCGGACAGAAAAGAATAGCATTCCGATGAATTTAGAATAAAGCAGCCATTGAAATAATTAAATGTAACATGTCAAATTTATTTGAATGAAACTCATTAAAAAAAAATCTCCCCTTTTTAAAAAAAAAACAAACTTTTTTTGTTGAATTCTTTGGTTTCGTTTTTCATTTCATTTAAGTTTTTGTTTTTTTTATTTTCATTTTTTTTTTTGTATTTCTTTATTTACATTTTCTGGGATTTTTTTTTTCTCATCCTCATTGATTTGTTTCAAAGTCTGGTTTGTTTTTTTTTTTCTTCTGCTTCCAACTTGGCGCGTTGTCTTTGAATAAAATAAAAACAATAAACAAACAAAATCTGTGGTAATTGACAAGTTAATAGCTGGGGGGGGGGGGGGGAATCAACTATCTTGTAACAGACGAGCCATCTTTTTTTTTTATTAAATCCACGAAAGGATGGGTAATGATGAGATTTCCATCTTAAATCACTGATTGGACGGTTGTTGCTATCTTTATTTTTGCGCCCTTGTTTCATCTTCACCAAAGCCGAGTGGGTGCAATCGTTATGGAGGCACCACGGAGGACGTTGGTGGAAGGAGAACGCTCCACAGTTCCTCCGGCTAATGCCAGGCACCCGTCGTAAGCTGGATGGGTTAGGGAACTCTCTCCTGAACCTGAAAAATCCCTGCTCTCTCATCGGGCGTGTATTGAACCCGGGACCTTCAGCTCGACTGTCCCAGATCGGCTCTATCAACCCAGTAGGTACATTTTGTATTGAGGGATAGGTTGGGGAGGGGGGGGGACAGGTCATCAACCGTCGGGCTACAACGAACATGGAGGGAGGAGAGTCGGGAGACAGATAATCACTCAAGCTTCAAGTTTACTTTTAGTTGAGAGCTTTGTAAAATCAGAGAGAGAGAGAGAGAGAGAGAGAGTGAGAGAGAGAGAGAGAGAGAGAATGAGACAGAGAGAGAGAGAATGAGAGAGAGAGCGAGAATGAGACAGAGAGAGAGAGAATGAGAGAGAGAGAGAGAATGAGAGAGAGACAGAGAGAGACGGAGAGATAGAGAGACATACATAGAGAGAGACAGAGACAGGGGCACAGCTACTCATAACTGCACTGGTCGCTGAATCACGGGGGAGGTGGGGGGGTCCGATCCACAGACTCAAGCCGCACCTGCCATGGGCCCTAACCAACGTGGGTCAAAGTTAGAACAAGACCGTCAACAAGAAATACCTTTTAAAAAGTTTCTTCCATCGACTTAAGTTGATTCAAGTTTTACACACACATATATTTATATATCAGTGACGCAATAAACAACGTCACACAGGGGCGTGTCACGGAACTGATTCTAGACCTACAAGAATAAAGGTGGTCGTAACTCTGTCCATGCACATTACTGTCCTGGATAAATGTCAGAAAGTCTTCGGCACGATTTATGTGTGGCGTCACCGCATGGAAACAGAATCACGCTGTCTGGATATAGCACGGGGCCGGCAGTCGTTGCACACTGACAAACACATGCACAGTCACACTGACTGACACGTACAAATTGACGCGTGTGCAGTCACTGACAAACCAAGTTACGAAAATACACACTGACTTATATACACACACACACATTGACACACACAAAGGCATTCACGCATCGCACCCACTCACTGGTTTTTATGCACACGGCAATTTATATGATCGGTACTGGTACTATACCACCCGATGTAATCAGTTCGGTACTTTACAAAGTAGTTACCTTAACATATTGCTGTCAACGGTGGATGTAAGAAGGAAGATTGGGTTGGGACTACGATGGAATGTTAAAGAGTTTTGCGTAAACTAAATGACGTGTGTGTGTGTGTGTGTGTGAATGGGTGGATGGGGAAGATAATCGATAGCTGTACATCCAAAAACAACAACACAGGGAAAAAAAAGTTATTTTCAAAAATCGCTCCGTCACACGAGGAAAGCTAAACACTAGTGTTGTTTTAGTCCCAGGTCATATTTTAGTTTCAGTTTTTATTTCGTTTTTTCTGTAATAATTTTAGTTTTCGTCTAGTTTTAGTCTTGCTTCTAATTTTAGTTTTAGTTTTAGTTCTCGTTGACGAAAAGTCAACATTTTCGTTAGCGAAGGTTTTAGTTTTAGTTTTCGTCAACGAAAACAACACTACTAAACACATCGTCTGACAGGTTCACCCCGCCCTATCCCTTCCCTGTGGAGTCTGCCGTACACCTCCCCCCCACCTAAACTACAGCCCACCCAATCACACGTAGCCCGACCCGCCCCCCCACCTAAACTACAGCCCACCCAAACACACGTAGCCCCGCCCCCCCCACCTAAACTACCATGTGTCCTGTCTAAAATAAAAGACAAATAGAGAGAGGCAGAGAAAGACAGAGAGAGAGAGAGACTGAGAGAGAAAGAGAGAGAGAGTGAGACAGAGAGAGAGAGAGTGTGAGAGAGAGAGAGAGAGTGAGACAGAGAGAGAGAGTGAGACAGAGAGAGAAAGAGAGAGAGTGAGAGAGAGAGAGAGAGTGAGACAGAGAGAGAGACAGAGAGAGAGAAAGAGAGAGAGTGAGAGAGAGAGAGAGAGTGAGACAGAGAGAGAGAGTGAGAGAGAGAGTGAGACAGAGAGAGAGAGAGTGAGTGAGACAGAGAGAGAGAGAAAGAGAGTGAGACAGAGAGAGAGTGAGACAGAGAGAGAGAGTGAGAGAGAGAGAGAGTGAGAGAGAGAGTGAGACAGAGAGAGAGAGTGAGTCAGAGAGAGAGAGAGAGACAGAGAGAGAGAGTGAGACAGAGAGAGAGAGTGAGACAGAGAGAGAGAGAGACAGAGAGAGAGAGAGTGAGACAGAGACAGAGAGAGACAGAGAGAGAGTGAGAGACAGAGAGAGAGAGAGACAGAGAGAGAGAGGGAGAGAGACAGAGAGAGAGTGAGAGACAGAGAGAGAGAGAGAGACAGAGAGAGAGAGGGAGAGAGACAGAGAGAGAGAGTTAGAGACAGAGAGAGAGAGAGACAGAGAGAGAGAGGGAGAGAGACAGAGAGAGAGAGAATGGATTCATATGGCCCCATTCACCGAGTCAATCATTTATTTATGATCTCCCATAGCCTGATGATTCCAATCTGGTAACGCTGACCGGTCCACGTGCCAGGACAGTAATGGCGTTTTCGGCTCAGATTGTTGAAGCCACCCCCTCATACCCACCCACCCCTTTTAACCCCCCACAACCCGTAATCATAGTTCGGCCAGCACTAACATACATAACAGCTCAAAAACTTATCTGCCTGAAGTCCGTCACTCGTCCTGTCTGCTTCCCTGTCTCTCTCTCTCTCTCTCTCTCTCTCTCCCCACACAATAATGATCCATTCTACCCCCCCACACACACACACAGAGCCCATTGCGACCCTCCACCAAACACCCCCCCCCTTCCAAGCAAAGAAAACTAAACAAGAGATTCGGACCCCCGAGGCTTATGAGCCCCCCCCCCCTCACTATCCGGGCCCGGCTCACCCTGTCATCTTCAACGGTCATTAGAAATATTTCAAGTCCGACAATCCAGTAAGATCAATGTATGGGAGACGACTGCCAGAAACTTCCATCTTGCATATCGTCCCGGCACTTATCTCCCCGTTTATTTAAATAGAAGGGAGACAACCAAATAAAACCCTCAAGAAACGAAACCCTTTCCTTTTTAAATGTATGCATATGAAAAAAAAAAAGACACCGTCATCCCTTCCCTTTAGTTGAATGCTGGGACAAATTGCAAGCCCGCCCCCCCCCCACACACACACACAAACACCCACCCTTTCTTGTGAGACGGCGATTATGTAAATAATGTCTTCATTTCGGTGATCGTATGCATATCTGACATGCTGAGGAAATATCTGAGAATAAGAGAGTTTTGCTTTTTGAGGTCGCGACATATATGACCTTCGGTTGACAAAATGTTGATAGATTTGTTTACAAATCTTGTGAATGTAGCGAGACATGATATAATGATTGCATTCGACCTCCATTTTGTAATGTTAGTGGATTCAGCGTCCTCTGCACAGAGGAGGAAACGTCAGGGATCACACACAGCACGGACTTCGAAGCAACATTTTTAATGTTCGTGAACATGTTGTAGCATTGTCAGAATGTACCAAGACAACAGACCCAGTCAACACAGCAGACCCAGGCAGGACAGCAGACCCAAGCAGAACAGCATACCCAGGCAGGACAGAGCTCAACTGAACGGGAAGGTCTAGGGGGAAAGTAGTAAAACTCAGGAACAAAATCTCTCTACAGGAAACAAAGTTATCGCAAAAATGTGCATTACAGCTGTGCGCGCTACAGTTATCAACAGGGACAGTGACAACACATTGTGTAAGACTAAAACACACATTGGCGGTGGACAAGAAAGCCAGGCCAATGGACGTAACACAGGACCTCTTACTCATAGACTACAAGTTGCCAGCTACATAACACAAAGCACTCCGCAGAACACCAAGCACGGACGATAGACCGCCCAAATAAGAACTGGATTTTGCGAAAATTATGGGATGGACTGGCCATAATGTGGAGTGGAGAAACCTGTCCCTGAAACGCCCCCCCCCCTTTTCACCCCATCACCAACGAAAAAAACTCTTTTCGGAACCAATGAATGAATGAACTCAATACCACGTAAACAATACCAGACACCTATTAATAATATATAAAATTCATCTAACCGGACGTGACGCAATGTACAGACGGCCAATATTGAAAACCATTTTAAATTAAAAAAAAACACCATTAAAGGGTTTTTAAAACAGAACTTTTTTTAAACTGAAGATAAAAAGTAATCAATAGACGGGAACCACAGGTGAATTTGGGTGTCGTGAATTCTAAACGTTGGTCTAAACATGGAAACAGACACTACACACACATACACAACATTCAAACGGGGAAACGATACACCAGAATTAAAAATTTTGACAAAATGAAAAAAAAATAATAGTAAATAAACCAGCCAGAGTGACACGAATAAATACATTAAGATGGGGATGATGTAAAGGCTCGACAGAAATTTCGGGCCCCTGGGAAGGGCTGTCACGCCCCCCCCCCCATGTGCTAATAATAATATTTTCAAAAGTTGATTGGCCAGCTCAGTACGGGCCCCTAAAACTCGCCGGGCCCCTGGGCATTTCCCCCACCCCCTCTCGGCGGCACTGATGACGTATCCACTGTATCATGTACCAAACATATGAAATTATTGAATAAAAAAAAATACCCCCTTTTGGAGACAAGTATCAGAGCTTGGCATGTAGACGAGCTGAAGGGGCGAAGACGTAGAAGTACACGTGCAGCTGCTCCGTCACAGGAGACGACTGACTGACAGCTTTGTTTGGGTAAAGAATTGAAGCAAAGAGTCAACAGAGTGCAATGCGGGTGGAGAGGGGGGGGGCGGCAGGCGGGTGGTAGGTTATTGTTCTAATGCACACACACACACACATCGTACATTAATCTATCACAGCGGTTCCCCGAAACCGGCACTGCGAGGAACTACCAACGACTCCGCACGCACTGACACGGGAACCACCCCATGAAGATAACAAAATATATCGTCACTTCTCCCGAATGCAGTGGATGACACGTGGCGTCTGTTTCAAAGGAATGGAGGGGTTTGTGGCTGAGTTGTAGAATTAGATTCACCCAAATTAGGGGCCCCGTGAGTTGAATAGGTTGCAGAACTCCCCCCCCCGGTCTGACAAAACTCAAGAGGTGAGCGCCAATACAGCTCACGTCTTCAGAAAAAAAAAGAACCAGATTAAAAGAGAAGGAAAAAAAAAACATTGAAAGCGCGTGTGGTGAACAAGTTGCAGAAGCGCAAAAAAAAAAAACGACAATGAGCCCCGAAGGTAAGCGAGTACAAACCACTAACGTTAAACTCAAGTTTAACCCAATTATTAAAAAAAATAAAAATGCGTGCACCACACACACACACACATTCCTATAGTTGTTTATGGTCTTGTGTTCATGGCCGGCTTCTCTTTTCCCTGAGCTGTGATTCCTGACTCAGCATTGGGAGGGTGGGAGTGATGGGGGGGGGGGGGGCAGAGGAGAGGGAGGCAACTGTAAACTGCCCAGATAGATGTCAGGGTTCGATAAACCTGGAGTTTAAAAAAAAATAAAAGAATTACAAGAGCTTTGTAAAAAAAATTTTTTTTTGCTTTTGTACATCAATGAGTGGCGGAGAAAAACGGTTTCGCTGCGATGTGTATGTATACAGTACACCACCGGCCAGGTATGGGGGGGGGGTCAGGGGGTTCACACCGTCGCGATGCGGTACGGTAAATGTTGTTGTTTTTTATGGGTGAGCGGCTGAACTAGATCCACGCGCACACAATTGTTCCACTACAGCGCGCGCATTAAAATGATGAAGTGATGACTACAGAACACAACAAACAGACTGGATGTTGAAGTGATGACTACAGAACACAACAAACAGACTGGATGTTGAAGTGATGACTACAGAACACAACAAACAGACTGGATGTTGAAGTGATGACTACAGAACACAACAAACAGACTGGATGTTGAAGTGATGACTACAGAACAAACAAACAGATGGATGTTGAAGTAGGATGACTACAGAACACAACAAACAGACTGGATGTTGAAGTGATGACTACAGAACACAACAAACAGACTGGATGTTGAAGTGATGACTACAGAACACAACAAACAGACTGGATGTTGAAGTGATGACTACAGAACACAACAAACAGACTGGATGTTGAAGTGATGACTACAGAACACAACAAACAGACTGGATGTTGAAGTGATGACTACAGAACACAACAAACAGACTGGATGTTGAAGTGATGACTACAGAACACAACAAACAGACTGGATGTTGAAAGTGATGACTACAGAACACAACAAACAGACTGGATGTTGAAGTGATGACTACAGAACACAACAAACAGACTGGATGTTGAAGTGATGACTACAGAACACAACAAACAGACTGGATGTTGAAGTGATGACTACAGAACACAACAAACAGACTGGATGTTGAAGTGATGACTACAGAACACAACAAACAGACTGGATGTTGAAGTGATGACTACAGAACACAACAAACAGACTGGATGTTGAAGTGATGACTACAGAACACAACAAACAGACTGGATGTTAACTTGATGGGGGGGGGGGAGGGGTTAACGCGAACAACGAATACAGAAAACAAACAAACATTTTCCCGTGTTGCCTGCGATGTTATTGATCTGTGTGTCGCGTTGGGTTTGTTTACATGCTGCACGTGGGAGGGGGGGCAACGGAAATAGTGTAAACATAGTCCTCTGAAAATGTAGATTCATCTATCGGCAGGCAGAAGAGGCATGGACGCAAGCGCGAAATACATAGTTATGTACAGCCAACAAAACTGTCGATTAGATCGTCAGAGAAATAGGGAAATAGTCATGAGAAATAGAGAATAGTCAGAGAAATAGGTAGGTAAAAACATTTTTCGACAAAAATATCTGGTCAGCCAGAGCAAGTTAGAACAACTAAATGATCCACATATTGAATGATACGCAAAGTTATATGAACAGATCTATACAATTAGTTAGACATATAGACATATCCTTTAGATATTTAATATAGGTTTTACATAAATCGATGCTAATACGTTCAGAATTACAGAAAGGCCTATGCATAGAATGACATATGCACAGATAGGCAGACAGATACATGGATAACTAACTATGTTCAAAAGGCAGATATGAAGGTAGGTGGGGTAGGTAAATAGACAGACAGGCAGACAGCAGATGGCACACTGGTCACAAAGCTCATAAAACAAGAGACGGCTCAGGTCGAAGGAAGAGACAAAAATGACCATAAAAAAATGACCATAATTTTCCCCCACAATGCATCAGCTCATCGTCCACTCAATACCTCCACACAGAAATGATGTAAGTGGACATTAACTAACGTTGTTCGGCCAGTGTACTGGGACATTAACCGGTCAGTTAACGGTGTGGAGGGGAAGACGACCGGTACACTACAATAACGCCATACACGTTCTAAATTACCCGCTCGCTGGACAAAAGGTCATTACGCTGGGAGAGAATGGAGCCGGGACGGAGGCTGTGGTCAGCGTCCATTATCCCGGTCTCCGGCCTCCATATCCGTGACAAATAATGTCCTTAGTCAACACCAACCAGCCTAATGATCCATGACACACGGGAGGGGGGGGGGAGGGTCAGACGAGGCGATTCTGTCCTGTCCAGCGAGAGGGCGGGCTCAGGATAGTGAACTTGTTCTGTTTTATATCATTGCAGCAGTACACATTAATATAACAACAGATGTCAACACTGGCGCCTACTAAACTAGTACAGCCATTTTTTAGTTGGGATTTTAAGAGATATATATGAGCAGGAATCATTCATCTTTAGATAAAAAGCAACTTCTAAATACAATTCAATAAAGCGAATTGCAAGAAAACCAATCAAACGATCTTAAAATCTTCTCAAATTACCTCGCTTTTTATAAAAAAAAATATGTGCATTTAGATAGAAATCTGAGTGACATAACTATGTTGCCAGGGTCGTATTATGATAGTCATGCGCCCTAGGCTAAGACCCACATTTGCATTAGGATCCTAAAGGAACCCCGAGCTAGAAAGTCCTTCACTCTAATCAGTTTCAACACATTGCGATATAAATATGATGCAGATCAGGTAGTTCATGTAGTTGATGTCGTTGAGGTAGTTCATGTTGTAAACTGCTGTTCACGAACCTGTAATATTTAAAGATTCCCCTCCCCCCCCCCTTTTTTTTTGTTTTGTTACATTTCTATTTTTTTGCCTCAATTTGAAGACTCTCGTGGGGCCCATGTATGCCGTACCATGGTGCAAATGGGTGCGAAACACCAACCCGGCAGTCTCTGAGGGGGGGGGGCGATAATAAGATATGTTCAAAGGAGACAGACGCCGTTACTATAGACTGTGACCGTTAAAAAGAAACTTGACCACATCTGAAGATTTCACGCATAGAAATATTTATAGAACAAATCGGGAATTCGGAAACAATGGATCACATACATTAAGCCAGGACTCGATCGGGGCATGAGAAGGGTGTAGGGCGGCAAACATACTGCTGGCACACGGACGGTTGACGCAGCTCTGCCTTTATCGTCGTGGGCGATAGATAAGCCAACTGCCTACTGTGCCTACGACAGACAAACATTCGTTTTCATAACAGTAATTAAAATAATAAAATAATACATATCTACCATTTTTTTGTGTGTATTCGTTTTGGTTTTATCGAAGGCGGTGTGTAATTGATATTGGACAAATAAACACCACATTTCGGCTCACACAGTAAACACTGTCGTAAGTTCCCCCTTCTCCTGTTGGTAAGTTTAGTTAACCCTATTCTTACCGGGGCAGAATAAACTGGCATCGAGCAAGACCATTTTACAACTTGATCTGATAGTAACATGAGATGTACTATTATCTGTGTGCACAATCAACCAGAGACATGGGGGGGGGGGAGGGAATGAGGCTGTGCGGCAATTATTGGATAAAATCAATAACTTAAATCGTGAATAATTGAGATGGCGTGAACACAGGGTGAGTGGCCTGTGGTAGGCAGGACACACTGAGCTCAGAATGGACGCACCCCTGGAGAGATAGAGAGGGGGGAGGTACAGTACAGACGGTCGCTAGAGGTCAGTTCTAGAGAAAGGGAAATTGTGGATAGATCGATCGAAATAAAAACATAAATAATTATGTTGAAAGGCATTCCTACAGATATTCAGGCTGTAAGCTACGATGGCAAAGTACAGGTTGTGGGTTCAAACCTAGTTACCTAATGGCCGCCTTTCCGGTTTTACGACCATGGAAGTCCAGGCAAGTGTGTTGGGTGTATAAAGGGCTCTTGGCGAAGACTCGATAGATGTAGCAAGAGCTTGTCTGACATTGTTAATGATCTTTTGTATTGCGTTTATGATACACTATGACATTTCATGACAGTACTGATATTTCATGATAGTACCGTGACATTTTATGATACACTGTGACATTTCATGATAGTACTGACATTCCATGAAAGTACCGTGATATTTTATGATACACTGTGACATTTCATGATACACTGTGACATTTCGTGACATTTCATGATACACTGTGACATTTCAGGATACTACCGTGACAGCTGACCTGTTGACACCTAGTGACCCCATCGGTCAGTTGTGACTCAGGACCCATCAACAAGGTTGACCAGATGAGATCGCTTTATCGATGACGCCCAGTACGAAATAAGTCCCAGACAGTTTTCAACTAGGGGACTTGTCATTGGGCGTACTCATGTTAATAGGTGTACTTAGGTCTTTTTCACAACTCTTGTCGTTCGTTGGGCGACGCATGTCAATGTGCGTACTCTTGTCAAGGAACCCTTGAAAGAAACTTCAGGCCCGGTGTAAAGAAAACAACAACCTGTGGGCCCCATTCACAGTTCTACACACGCACATAGTATACACGATTTAAACTGAGTAGGGCCGAACATATACACGATTTAAACAGTAGGGCCGTACATATACACGATTTAAACAGAGTAAGGCCGTACATATACACGATTTAAACAGAGTAGGGGCCGTACATATACACGATTCAAACAGAGTAGGGCCGTACATATACACGATTCAAACAGAGTAGGGCCGTACATATACACGATTTAAACAGGGTAGGGCCCTACACGTCTGATATGGTGCGCCCCTCTCACCCTCTTCCCACCAACAAATATCCACGTTGCTGCAGTAAAATAACTATGAATGGTAAGCTCGGGGGGGGGCCTGAAATTGGTTTAGAAAACCTCCCCTATGCGACGCCCATGCATAGATCCATCGAACTTGACAGGGATGTATGGGTATGATCGTATTATTAAAGGCATTACGTTAATTTATCAGGTAAGCCCCGGTGATAGGATATGCAGATCCCCCGCTGTTGAGAGTCTGGTGTACATAATGTTTTAATCAATCTAAGTTGCGATATCAGCTGTCTGGTTCTGTCTACTAGACGCGCTTGTGTATAATAATCAATGATGAAAAACATTTCACTTGCATGCTTTAAATAATTTCAAACTAAAAACGATGCGGTCGCGCAGAGCCATGTTGTACACTTTGTTGAAATTCGTGGGCCACTTTAAGCTTTGAGAGCCATTGAACTTTGTGGGCCACTTTGAGCTTCATGAGCCACTTTGAAATTGTAGACATATAGAAGTAAAGAAGGAGAGAGATGAGAAGAGAGGCAGAAAGAGAGAGGGAGGGAGAGAGAGAGAGAGAGAGAGAGAGAGAGAGAGAGAGAGAGAGAGAGAGAGAGAGAGAGAGAGAGAGAGCGATGGAGAAAATACTCGACTGACCAAAAAGACATCTTTATAAAAAAAAATTTAAAAAACAACCCACCTCCCCTGAAAAACAGTTTGGTCAGATCTCCAGTTCACACACAGGGATGAAATGACAGGGGCAAACAACTCTTTCATTCAGTCATCCGTCCACTCGATGCTGACACTTTTATCTACGCCCATTGATAAGAAAAGTTTATTTTGACTCAATTCTTGGATTGATTTTATAATATCCTCCCTTCAAAGAGGCTGTTCCGTGTTTAGTTTTTGTTTTCTTTGGAAACGCATATTTGATTCAGATTTTAAAAATCGTTAACGTATACACAGAAATCTACATTTTGTCCCCCCCCCCACCTGAAATATTTCCGCCCCAGCGCCCCCCTTCCCCCCCCCCCCATGTAAGGAAGACCGTTGTTCTGAAAGGTGAACGGGGAGAGAAAAGTAGTCAAAAGGACGGGTCACTGAAAAAATAAATTAGAAACTAACGAAGTGGGAGTAATGTTACGAACATGTTTCAAAAATAAAAATAGCACAACACAAACAAGTCGTTAGTTGTTTCCCCTTAGGGCCATCATGGAAGGAGAAAACATCAGATGTTGTGATGGGTCCGGCCACCCCGGTGAAGCTTTAGTTTGAGTGTGTGCGCGCGTGTGTGTGTGTGTGTGTGCGTGTGTGCCTGTTTTCTTTTGTTGATTTTATTTTTCCACATTTATTTCTCAAACCATTATCGAAAAAAAAAATAATCACAGGACAACCATTCCATGTATGCCACGTGTTGGGTTTAATCGCTAGATTGTACATACATATGTGTGAAGCGGTAGTGTAGGACGGAAATATAGATATTTATTCTCTTCCATACAACAACCGGAATGTCTGATTTTTTTTTCTTGAACTACATAAGACGAATCCATGTTTTAAGCATTTGAGAACTAACGCACGTGAGCGAGTACACAAACTTAAGAAATGAATATGATTTGATTTTGTGTGGTCCGTTTCTAGCAATACATTCGTTACCCAGATCCCCAGTGTCCTAAGACATTTGAGCACAAACATTGGCCCCGGGGGGGGCCAAGTACGGTCCGTCAGGGTGTTTGATCTGACCCGCGCGCTGCTCCTTGTCACGCCATCAATCGCGTTTACATTTGATAAACACTCCATCCATCCGCTCTTGGTACGGCCCTTCTTTTACATTTAAGAGACCTTTGTGTCTCGCGGTTCACAACGTTTGCCCATCCCCTCCCCCCAACAGTGTGCTAGGATAGTTCAACCCATTCAACAATCACCTGAGATGGTTGTCTATCTATTTGATACAGCTGCCTCTGATCGGGCCAGAATGAAAGTGCCTCTCCTCCCCATGCCTTCAAACCCACAGCTGCCTCTGAATGGCCCAGATTGGAAGTGCCCCCCCTCTGGGGAAGGCTTGGAGGCCATCGTGGCTCACGGCAGCACCGGGGCGAACATGGTCTTGTGTCTCCCAAAGTGTCCAATGCAGACAAGAGTGATTTTGACAATCGTGCGAGGGATTCGGATCTCTAGTCGGCCGCACAGCTAGGCGGGCCAACAACCAGCCTTTAAAAGAGAAGGGGGGGGGGGGGAGAGGTCATCAACTGATTCAATTTTTTTATATTTTTCTTTGTTTCAATTTCTTTACTTAAGATATTTAAACGACTGTCTAACTAGAAAATGCAAAACCTTTTATAAACTAGTCTGACTTTGTCATTGTGTGTGGCATTTTACATGTGTAACTTATAGTGTCATTTTCATGGGTCACTTATTGTGTCATTTACCAAATGTCAAATGACTGTGTCATTTACCTGTATCATTGATGTGTGCCATCATATTTGTATGATGTCGTACCGACCAATGTGTCACCTGGAAGAACGTTATTCGCCAGCCACTCATGTGTGTCGCACGCCAAAGTGTGTTCGTACCTCAGAAGTCTGCGTCAATTGTCAGCCTGCGTCATATGCCAGCCTGCGTCATTTGTCAGTTCTGCGCCATTTGTCAGTCTATTATATGTAATTCTGTTATATGTCAGTCGGTGTCATATGGCAGGCTATGTCTTGTCTCAGTCTGCAGCATATCTCAGTCTTCGTGCTAGCGGCATGTGTCTTATTATCGAGTCTTTGCCTGTGTCTCTGTCCCAGCACTGACTGCCATCATGTAAAGATGTCATATGTATGTCATATGTATGTCAGTGTATTAGACTGATACATCATTGTTATCGGATTGAACGTGTGCGCAAGTGTGTGGTGCAACAATTAAACGCATATGAGCCCCCCCCTCCAAAAAAAAGACAGCTTAATTTGAAGAGACCGTGCTACCATTGATTACTTTCATATTCTGGTGCCACAATCTGTGAGTCGTATCTGTAATATGTCAGGATGCATGTCAAACAATGATCGTATGGCGTGCATCTGCCACAAGTATCACAGTATCACCGTGCCCGTATCACCTGCCCACCCCCACCCCCACTCACACTTGTGTGGATGGCTACGTCATGAAACGGAACTGAACTTATCTATCACATGACTGCCAAACGCATCGTTTTTTTTTTTATTTGGCTCGTATAACGAGACGCAACGGAAGGAAAAAACAAAGCCTATAAAATAAAAATAACAATCTCACACACAGACACACACACAGACACACACACACACAGACACACACACAGACACACACATCAACACACACAGACACACACACAGACACACACAGACACACACACAGACACACACACAGACACACACACAGCCACACACAGACACACACACAGACACACACACAGCCACACACACAGACACACACACACATCAACACACACACAGCCACCATGTAAACAAGCTGCTTCAAATGAGCGTGTCAACAGTCCAAACAACAACAATAAAACAAATGCTAATTTCGATATCACGATTTCAGATATTTCGAGTTATCAAACATAAACCCGCTCATGCAATTGCACACACACACACACATACACACAGACACACACACAGACACACACATCAACACACACACAGCCACCATGTAAACAAGCTGCTTCAAATGAGCGTGTCAACAGTCCAAACAACAACAATAAAACAAATGCTAATTTCGATATCACGATTTCAGATATTTCGAGTTATCAAACATAAACCCGCTCATGCAATTGTACACACACACACACACACATACACACATGCACGTACAACGACACACACACCCGCGCGCACGTGCACACAATTACAAAACAGCGTTTTTCTGGAAACAGTCGACAGTTTGTTTCCAAAAACAATTTTTTTTTTGCTGTCTGCATAATTGCACCAAAATGTTCCAGAAAATTATTGACATCAACACGATAATTGATTGGTGTGCGCGTGCGTCTGCGTGTGTGTGTGTGTTTGTGTGTGTGACACAATATATATCAACTCCGGGTGTATAGAGGGGTAGAGTGTACCAGTACTTACGACACTAAAGTTCCACATAGGGTAGGGGTAAGGGTAGGAGGGAGGTGTAGTTTAGAGCGCGGCATATAGTCCCGGGGGGGGGGGTGACGGCTTGGATATATTTTAAACCCCCCCCCCCAACCCCATCCTCCTAGAAAGTAAAGTCATCGTGCCCTTTAAAATATATGAGTTGGTCAATGTTAGGATAGGGCCCGAGTTCTATGTTGTGATCTATGTTGTCTTCTATGATGTGTTCTTTGTTGTATTCTATGATGTGTTCTTTGTTGTATTCTATGTTCTGTGATGCGTTACTTGTTGTGTTTCATGTAAGTAACACAGTTACACGCACGCGCGCAAACAATCTGGACGGGTCTCCTAAACAACAACAACAAAAAAACAACAACCAAGAAAGCCGGAAATAAAATCACACAACAAATAAAAAACCTGCAATAATCCCATGATTCACTGGCGTCGCGTGCAGTCGTGGCTTCATTAGCCAAGCGATGACCTAGTTTCAGGGGGTCAATTAGCTAGTTCGACATATCAGAAATCGTTCAGATGGGAAACATTTCTGTATCCAGTCGACTATAAAATTAAGATGTTTAAAAAAAAAAAACATATCCAATTAATTGCGACCATTCAAGAAACTAAAACCGTCAAACAACGAAAGTAGCTCCGGCTCATAATTTTCACGTGTTGTGATATTTTGAGAAGATGATAAACATAGAAACAAGCGCGTTCGATTATTGCATCGCCGTATAAATAGATTTAATTGTGCGAGTGAGCGAGATCTTGAATGTCTACGTGTTCCCGATTCGCTTAAGTCATATTTATGAAAAATGAAGGGGGGGGGGATACAGAGAGACATAGAAAAGCGAAGAAAAGAATGAGGGAATGAGACAGAAAGCTCGAGGGAGCAAAATGATCAAGGAGAGAGAGAGAGAGAGAAGAGCGAAGAAAGAAAGAATGAGAGACAGAAATAATGAGTGTGGCAGGGAAAGAGGAGAGAAGACAAAGATAGACTGAGTGAAAAAGAACAAAAAAAAAATACATAAAATACATCCAAACCAAACATTACACAAGACTAATACAACTATTTTAATCACTACAGCCATAGAATGTCATAAACAGGGATTTGTCAATTGAATATAATACACACACAGTATTCAACGACGTACCATGAACACCAATATGAATGTAGAATTACTATTTGTATTATTATTATTATTCATAGATGTTTTATCCAGTATTTTTTACTGTCAAAGAATCACAGTCACTGGTTCCATGCCAAGTACCTTGGGTGACCATGAGGCTGATCGCATTAGTCATTTACGGAGAGAGCCCTCTTCAATATGTCTCGTGTCACAGCCCTCTTCAATATGTCTCGTGTCACAGCCCTCCTCAATATGTCTCGTGTCACAGCCCTCCTCAATATGTCTCATGTCACAGCCCTCCTCAATATGTCTCGTGTCACAGCTCTCTTCAATATGTCTCGTGTCACAGCCCTCTTCAATATGTCTCGTGTCACAGCCCTCTTCAATATGTCTCGTGTCAAAGCCCTCCTCAATGTCTCCTGTCGAACCCTCCTCAATATATCTCCTGTCAGAGCCCTCCTCAAAATGTCACATGGCAGAGCCCTCCTCAATATGTATCGTGTCAAAGCCCTCCTCAATATGTCTCCTGTTGGAGCCCTCCTCAAAATGTCACATGTCAGAGCCCTCCTCAATGTCTCGTGTCTGAGCCCTCCTCAATATGTCTCCTGTTGGAGCCCTCCTCAAAATGTCACATGTCAGAGCCCTCCTCAATATGTCCCTTGTCTGAGCCCTCCTCAATGTTTCCTGTCACAGCCCTCCGCAATATGTCTCCTGTCGGAACCCTCCTCAATGTTTCCTGTCACAGCCCTCCGCAATATGTCTCCTGTTGGAGCCCTCCTCAATGTCTCCTGTCGGAGCCCTCCTCAATATGTCTCGTGTCTGAGCCCTCCTCAAAATGTCTCCTGTAATAACCCTCCTCAATATGCCTCCCGTTGGAGCCTTCCTCAATATGTCTCCTTGTAATAGCCCTCCTCAAAATGTCGGCTGGTTCGGTAGCTCACATATGCTATAATACGATGCTATAATACGATGCTATAATAACCCCCAGCATTCCCGCAACAATGGTCGCGGTGGTGGCTCTTATTCTCCACATTTTTACTATTTCATAAACCATAGATTCCATCCATAGATTCCATAAATGAACATTATTAACGTAGGAAAAAAAAACAGCCTTAGTGAAAGCAGGAACCACACACACACACACATAAATAAACACACACACACACACAAATAAACACTCCACAAAGACTCCGAGTTATCTCGCTCAACAGCAACAAACTATTTTATATATGGCAGTGCGACTCGTCTTAATGCTCACATCACTCATGGCATATCAAATGTAATGACTCGACGGGTACCTTAGCCTAACCCCCCTTCCCATAGATATCTAAATGTCCCTGCGTGGGATCCCCCAACAGACTAAAAGCGACTGTGTTCACTACATTAAATGAATGGCTCTCCCAACAGACTAAAAGCGACTGTGTTCACTACATTAAATGAATGGCTCTCCCAACAGTCTAACAGCGGCTGTGTTCACTACATTAAATGAATGGCTCTCCAACAACCTAATTGGCAGTTTTTGAAGAAAAAAATGCAGTCGGGTTTAGTGTTTTCGTTAGAAAACCTCTGAGTTAATAAAAGCGATCAAGTGTTCAAGTTACACTGCACTATACTCGAACTGTACAAAGTATTTCTACACGAAATGAACACAGTATTTCACACTTTGTTTATTATTGAAGAATGTGACGCAGAAAGTCTTCAAGAAGAAAGTTACTTGATAAGTTAAGTGGCTTTGTTTTCGTTGCTCCGTTGATCGGAGTGGCAATCCATTGGCCAGGTAAACGCCGGAATGACAAGCCAATTAGTAGACAAAGATATAATCAATTCTTCGCGAATAGTAGCTGATGAATTCAAAACTTTATGTGACACGTCGATCACGCTATGACTAAGGAAATGTTCCTCTTATATCTTCTTAATCTTCAGGCATTACTTTACTTCTCGTGGTCTGCATCATTAATCCGTGTTGCGATTCAATATAAATGTTTGAATTTTTATCTAAAAATTGATGTGTGAAGGAAGCTGCAACGATGACGCTCCATGTCAAGACGATGGGACAGTTTTCATTGTAGGAATTGATGGACAGCATAGACAAGGAGAGGGGGGGGGTGGAGGAGATATTACGTCACTCATCAAGCAG
>JAGDYQ010000015.1:3205505-3334326 GCA_021962125.1 Bulinus truncatus | reverse complement strand
AACCTTCCATTCGGAATTTTCAATATGTTCCTGTCGGAGCCCCATTTCCATTCGGAGCTCCCTTTCACATGTCTCCACCTGGTTCATACCTCCCACCATGTCCTCCACTCTCCCGCCTCCTCGTCATGTCCTGCCGGCCCTCCTCACCTCCACTGGTATTTCCCCTCCTCGGGCGTCTCCTGCGGTTCGGTTCGGTAGCTCACAGAATACGATGCTAGTTCTGCGGTTAATATTTTAATTATTTCATAAAACCATAGATTTCATAAATGAACATTAACGTAAAAGCATAACTTCACACACACACACACATATATTCACACACTCACACAAATAAACACTTCCACAAAAGACGCGAGTTACCTCGCTCACAGTAACAAACTATTTTATATGGCAAGGCGACCATCGCCACACCTACGCACCTGACGGGTAGCCTAGCTCGGCCTCCCCATAGATTAGATCTAAATTTCAACAAAATGCACATACGTTTACTATATTGTCGGTTTCAAATGTTCTAACAGGCAGTTTTTGAAGAAACAATGGTGTCGTGTTTAAAAATACGCTAAAACCTCTAAGTTAATAAAGTTATCACTATCTCACAAAGTATTTACTCGAACTGTACAGTATATACTTTGCTTATTATTGGTTAGTGTGACGCAGAAACCGTTAAACGTTACGGATATGTTAAGTGTATTTAGTTTCGTTGCTCCGCTCGAATTTTGCAACAGTGGCCAGGTAAACGTCGGAATGACAAGTTAATTCAGCAGACAAAGATGGAATCAATTTGCGAGTAGTTGATGAATTCAAAATATTTTTTCATTCAAAGCACGGAATCTCTTTATGTGACACGTTATCACGCTATGACTAAGAAGATTTAAGAGGAACATTTTCTTAGTCATAGCGTGATCGACGTGTCACATAAAGTTCCGTGCTGTGAGAATATTTTGAATTCATCAACTACTATACGCCAAGAATTGATTCTATCTTTGTCTACTAATTGGCTTGTCATTCCGGCGTTTACCTGGCCACTGGATTGCCATTCTGATCAACGGAGCAACGAAAACTAAGCCACTTAGCTTATCAAGTAACGTTCTTGGTGAAGACTTTCTGCGTCACATTCTTCAATAATAAACAAAGTATGAAATACTTTGTACAGTTCGAGTAGAAATACTTTGTACAGTTCGAGGATAGTGCAGAGTAACTTGTGTAACTTGAACACTTGATGGCTTTTATTAACTTAGAGGTTTTCTAACGTAAACACTAAACCCGACTGCATTGTTTTCTTCAAAAACTGCCTGTTAGGTTGTTGGGGAGCCATTCATTTAATATAGTAAACACAGCCGCTGTTAGACTGTTGGGGGATTTCACACAGAGACATTTAGATATCTATGGGAAGGGAGGCCAGGCTAAGGTACCCGTCGAGGCAATAGATGTGATATCCCGTGAGTGATGTGAGCATTAAGACGAGTCGCACTGCCATATATAAAATAGTTTGTTGCTGTTGAGCGAGGTAACTCGCAGTCTTTGTGGAGTGTTTATTTGTGTGTGTGTGTGTATGTGTGTGTGTGTGTGTGGTTCCTGCTTTCACTAAGGCTGTTTTTTTCCCTACGTTAATAATGTTCATTTATGAAATCTATGGTTTATGAAATAATTAAAATGTGGAGAATAAGAGCCACCACCCGACCGTTGTTGTGGGGATGCTGGGAGTTACTATAGCATCGTATTATAGCATATGTGAGCTACCGAACCAACCGACATATTGAGGAGGTCTCTAACGGGAGACATATTGAGGAGGGCTCCGAATGGAGACATATTGAGGAGGGCTCCGACAGGAGACATATTGAGGAGGGCTCCGAATGGAGACATATTGAGGAGGGCTCCGACAGGAGACATATTGAGGAGGGCTCCGAATGGAGACATATTGAGGAGGGCTCCGAATGGAGACATATTGAGGAGGGCTCCGACAGGAGACATATTGAGGAGGGCTCCGAATGGAGACATATTGAGGAGGGCTCCGACAGGGAGACATATTGAGGAGGGCCCTGACAGGAGACATATTGATATGGCTCCGAAATGGAGACGTATTGAGCTGAGGGCTCCGACAGGGAGACGTATTGAGGAGTGGCTCCGAATGGAGACATATTGAGGAGGCCTCCGAATGGAGACATATTGAGTAGGGCTCCGAATGGCAGTATCATATTGAGGAGAGCTCTGACAGGAGACATATTGGAGGGGAGGGTCTGAATGGAGACATATTGAGGAGGGTCTGGACAGGAGACATATTGAGGAGGGCTCCGACAGGAGACATATTGAGGAGGGCTCCGAATGGGAGACATATTGAGGAGGGCTCCGAATGGAGCATTGCTATTAGAGGGAGGGTTCCGACAGGAGATATATCGAGGAGGGCTCCGACAGGAGACATATTGAGGAGGGCTCCGAATGGAGACATATTGAGGAGGGCTCCGACAGGAGACATATTGAGGAGGGCTCCGACAGGAGACATATTGAGGAGGGCTCCGAATGGAGATATTGTGTAGGGCTCCGAATGGAGACATATTGAGGAGAGCTCCGACAGGAGACATATTGAGGAGGGCTCCGACAGGAGATATGTTGAGGAGGGCTCCGACAGGAGGCATATTGAGGAGGGCTCCGACAGGAGACATATTGAGGAGAGCTCCGACAGGAGACATATTGAGGAGGGCTCCGAATGGAGACATATTGAGGAGGGCTCCGACAGGAGACATATTGAGGAGAGCTCCGACAGGAGACATATTGAGGAGGGCTCCGACAGGAGACATATCGAGGAGGGCTCCGACAGGAGACATATTGAGGAGGGCTCCGAATGGAGACATATTGAGGAGGGCTCCGACAGGAGACATATTGAGGAGGGCTCCGACAGGAGACATATTGAGGAGGGCTCCGAATGGAGATATTGTGTAGGGCTCCGAATGGAGACATATTGAGGAGGGCTCCGACAGGAGATATATTGAGGAGGGCTCCGACAGGAGGCATATTGAGGAGGGCTCCGACAGGAGACATATTGAGGAGAGCTCCGACAGGAGACATATTGAGGAGGGCTCCGAATGGAGACATATTGAGGAGGGCTCCGAATGGAGACATATTGAGGAGGGTTCCGACAGGAGACATATTGAGGAGGGCTCCGACAGGAGACATATTGAGGAGGGCTCGGAATGGAGACATATTGAGGAGGGCTCCGAATGGAGACATATTGAGGAGGGCTCCGAATGGAGACATATTGAGGAGGGCTCCGACAGGAGACATATAGAGGAGGACTCCGACAGAAGACATATTGACGAGGGCTCCGAATGGAGACATATTGAGGAGGGCTCCGACAGGAGACATATTGAGGAGGGCTCCGAATGGAGACATATTGAGGAGGGCTCCGACAGGAGACATATTGAGGAGGGCTCCGACAGGAGATATATTGAGGAGGGCTCCGAATGGAGACATATTGAGGAGGGCTCCGACAGGAGATATTGAGAAGGGCTCCGAATGGAGACATATTGAGTAGGGCTCCGACAGGAGATATATTGAGGAGGGCTCCGACAGGAGACATATTGAGGAGGGCTCCGAATGGAAACATATTGAGGAGGGCTCCGACAGGAGACATATTGAGGAAGACTCCGAATGGAGACATATTGAGGAGGGCTCCGACAGGAGACATATTGAGGAGGAATAATGCGATCAGCCTCATGGTCACCCTAGGTACTTGGCATGGACCCAGTGACTGTGATTCTTTGACAGTAAAAAATACTGGATAAAACATCTATGAATAATAATAATAATACAAATAGTAATTCTACATTCATACTGGTGTTCATGGTACGGTCGTTGAATACTGTGTGTGTATATTCAATTGACACATCCCTGTTTATGACATTCTATGGCTGTAGTGATTAAAATAGTTGTATTAGTCTTGTGTAATGTTTGGTCTGGATGTATTTCATGTATTTTTTTTTGTTCTTTTTCACTCAGTCTATCTTTGTCTTCTCCCCTCTTTCCCTGCCACACTCATTATTTCTGTCTCTCATTCTTTCTTTCTTCGCTCTTCTCTCTCTCTCCTTGATCATTTTGCTCCCTCGAGCTTTCTGTCTCATTCCCTCATTCTTTTCTTCGCTTTTCTATGTCTCTCTGTATCCCTCCCCCCCCTTCATTTTTCATAAATATGACTTAAGCGAATCGGGAACACGTAGACATTCAAGAACTCGCTCACTCGCACAATTAAATCTATTTATAGGGCGATGCAATAATCGAACGCGCTTATTTCTATGTTTATCATCTTCTCAAAATATCACAACACGTGAACATTATGAGCCGGAGCTACTCTCGTTGTTTGACGGTTTTAGTTTCTTGAATTGTCGCGATTAATTGGATCTTGTTTTGTTTTTTGTTTTAAAAACATCTTAATTTTATAGTCGACTGGATACATGAAATGTTTCCCATCTGAACGATTTCTGATATGTCGAACTAGCTAATTGACCCCCTGAAACTAGGTCATCGCTTGGCTAATGAAGCCACGACTGCACGCGACGCCAGTGAATCATGGGATTATTGCAGGTTTTTATTTGTTGTTGTGTGGTTTTATTTCCGGCGTTCTTGGTTGTTTTTTTTTTGTTGTTGTTGTTTAGGTGACCCGTCCAATTTGTTTGCGCGCGTGCGTGTAACTTTGTTACATGAAACACAAGTAACGCATCACAGAACATAGAATACAACAAAGAGCACATCATAGAATACAACATAGATCACAACATAGAACTCGGGCTCTATCCTAACATTGACCAGCTCACATATTTTAAAGGGCACGATGACTTTACTTTCCTGGAGGATGGGGTTGGGGGGGGGGTTAAATATATCCAAGCCGCCCCCGGACTATATGCCGCGCTATAATGTCATTCCCAGATTATTTATTTTTATTTCTGTCTCTATATCTTTCAATTTTTTATCTGTCTTGTGTATTTGTGTGTGTGTGTCTCTATGTGTGTTATGTGTGTCACTGTATTTGTGTGTGTGTGTCACTGTGTGTGTTGTATGTGGACAATAAATTCCTAAAATCACATCATTCAGCGACATCCCTGCAATTTGACAAACTTATGAGATTTAGAACAAACAAACAAAAAAAAAAAACTCTCGATTGAAACTAATCTGCTCCACGGCCTTACTGCAACATGGCCAAACAAACTTGAACAGGTTTGACCACATCGAGTGTCCATCTGTGTATATGTGTGTGTGTGTTAACGTGTGTTTGAGGTGTGTGTATATATATATATATATATATATATATATATATATATATATATATAAAGAGAGAGAGAGAGAGAGAGAGAGAAAATGAGTTCGGGGGGGGGGGAAGGAGGAAGAATTCTTTCCTGAAAAGTGGGTCTGGGAAGGGGGTGTAAACAACAACAAAAGCAACAACAACATAACAACAATAACAGGGATTGGTCACGATATCGGAAGGGTTCAGTTAGCTGTGTGTGTGTGTGTGGTGGGGGGGGGGGTTGGTTTATCCTTGCTGGCTCCGTGGCGCGCTCTAAACTACACCTCCCTCCTACCCTTACCCCCACCCCATGAGGAACTTTAGTGTCGTAAGTACTCGCACACTCTACCCCTCTACACCCGTAGTTGATATATATTGTGTCACACACACAAACACTCACACACACACGCAGACGCACGCACACACCAATCAATTATCGTGTTGATGTCAATAATTTTCTGGAACATTTTGGTGCAATTATGCAGACAGCAAAAAAAAAATTTTTTTTGGAAACAAACTGTCGACTGTTTCCAGAAAAACGCTGTTTTGTAATTGTGTGCACGTGCGCGCGGTTGTGTGTGTGTCGTTGTACGTGCATGTGTGTATGTGTGTGTGTGTGTGTGCAATTGCATGAGCGGGTTTATGTTTGATAACTCGAAATATCTGAAATCGTGATATCGAAATTAGCATTTTTTTTTTATTGTTGTTGTTTGGACTGTTGACAGGCTCATTTGAAGCAGTTTGTTTACATGGTGGCTGTGTGTGTTGATGTGTGTGTCTGTGTGTGTGTGACTGGTATTTTTATTTTATAGGCTTTGTTTTTTCCTTCCGTTGCGTCTCGTTATACGAGCCAAATAAAAAAAAAAAACGATGCGTGCGGCAGTCATGTGATAGATAAGTTCAGTTCCGTTTCATGACGTAGCCATCCACACAAGTTTGAGTGGGGGTGGGCAGGTGATACGGGGACGGTGATATTGTGATACGCGTGGCAGAAGCACGCCATACGGTCGTTGCTTGGCATGCATCCTGACATGCCAAAAATACGACTCACAGATTGTGGCACCAGAATATGAAAATAATCAATGCATAGCACGGACTCTTCAAATTAAGCTGTGTTTTTGTTGGGGTGGAGGGGGGGGGGCGCTCATATGCGTTAAATTGTTGCACCACACAATCGCGCACACGTTAAATCCGATAACATTGACGTATCAGTCTGATACACTGACATACATATGACATCTTTACATGATAGCATTCAGTGCTGGGACAGAGACACAGACGAAGACTCGTTAATAAGACACATGCCGCTAGCAGAAGACTGAGATATGGTGCAGACTGAGACAAGACACAGCCTGTCATATGACAGTAATGACATATAACAGAATTACATATAATAGACTGACATATGGCGAAGAACTGACAGATGACGCAGCTGACATATGATGCAGACTGACAAATGACTTCTGAGATACGAACACATCAATTTGGCGCGCGACACACATGAGTGGCTGGCGAATAACGTTCTTACACATTTGTCGGTACAACATCATACGAATTCGATGGCACACATCAATGATACAGGTAAATGACACAATCATTTGATATTTGGTAAATGACACAATAAGTGGCACATGAAAATGACACTATAAGTTACACATGTAAAATGCCACACACAATGACAAATTCAGACTAGTTTATAAAAGGTTTAGCATTTCCTAGTTAGACAGTCGTTTGTATATCGTAAGTCAAGAAATTGAAACAAAGAAAATTATAAACAAATTGAATTAGTTGATGACCTCCCCCCCCCCCCCAATCTCTTTTAAAGGCTGGTTGTTGGCCCGCCTAACTGTGCCTAGAGATCCGAATCCCTCGCACAAATTGTCAAAATCACTCTTGTCTGCATTGGACACTTTGGGAGACACAAGACCATGTTCGCCCTGGTGCTGCCGTGAGCCACGATGGCCTCCAAGCCTTCCCCAGAGGGGGGGGGGCACTTTCATTCTGGCCCGATCAGAGGCAGCTGTGGGTTTGAAGGCATGGGGAGGAGAGGCACTTTCATTCTGGCCCGATCAGAGGCAGCTGTGTCAAATAGATGGACAACCATCTCAGGTGATTGTTGAATGGGTTGAACTATCCTAGCACACTGTTGGGGGGGTGAGCAAACGTTGTGAACCGCGAGACACAAAGGGCTCTTAAATGTAAAAGAAGGGCCGTACCAAGAGCGGATGGATGGAGTGTTTATCAAATGTAAACGCGATTGATGGCGTGACAAGGAGCAGCGCGCGGGTCAGATCAAACACCCTGACGGACCGTACTTGGACCCCCCCCCGGGGCCAATGTTTGTGCTCAAGTGTCCTAGGACACTGGGGATCTGGGTAATTAATGTATTGCTAGAAACGGAGCACACAAAATCAAATCATATTCGTTTCTTAAGTTTGTGTACTCGCTCACGTGCGTTTGTTCTCAAATGCTTAAAACATGGCTTCGTCTTATGTAGTTCAAGAAAAAAAAATCAGATATTCCGGTTGTTGTATGGAAGAGAATAAATATCTATATTTCCGTCCTACACTACCACTTCACACATATGTATGTACAACCTAGCGTTTAAACCCAACACTTGGCATACATTGAATGGTTGTCCTGTGAATATATTTTTTTTCGATAATGGTTGAGAAATAAATGTGGAAAAATAAAATCAACAAAAGAAAACAGACACACACACACACACACTCGCACACACTCAAACTAAAGCTTCACCGGGTGGCCGGACCCTTCACAACATCTGATGTTTTCTCCCTCCATGATGGCCCTAAGGGGAAACAACTAACGACTTGTTTGTGTTGTGCTATTTTAATTTTTGAAACATGTTCGTAACATTACTCCCACTTCGTTAGTTTCTAATTTATTTTTTTACAGTGACCCGTCCTTTTGACTACTTTTCTCTCCCCGCTCACCTTTCAGAACAACGGTCTTCCTTACATAGGTGGGCGCAGGGGCGGAAATGTTTCATGAAATCTGGAGGGGGAGGGGGGGACAAAATGTAGATTTATGTGTATACGTTAGCGATTTTTTAAATCTGAATCAAATATGCGTTTCCAAAGAAAACAAAAAATAAACACGGAAAAGCCTCTTTGAAGGGAGGATGTTATAAAATCAATCCAAGAATTGAGTCAAAATAAACTTTTCTTATCAATGGGCGTAGATAAAAGTGTCAGCATCGAGTGGACGGATGGCTGAATGAAAGAGTTGTTTGCCCCTGTCATTTCATCCCTGTGTGTGAACTGGAGATCTGACCAAACTCTTTTTCAGGGGAGGTGGGTTGTTTTTTAATTTTTTTTATAAAGATGTCTTTTTGGTCAGTCGAGTATTTTCTCCATCGCTCTCTCTCTCTCTCTCTCTCTCTCTCTCCCTCTCTCTTTCTGCCTCTCTTCTCATCTCTCTCCTTCCTTACTTCTATATGTCTACAATTTCAAAGTGGCTCATGAAGCTCAAAGTGGCCCACAAAGTTCAAAGTGGCCCACAAAGTTCAGTGGCTCTAAAAGCTTAAAGTGGCCGCATCGTTTTTAGTTTGAAATTATTTAAAACATGCAAGTAAAATGTTTTTCATCATTGATTATTATACACAAGCGCATCTAGTAGACAGAGATTTCACCTGATATCGCAACTTAGATTGATTAAAACATTATGTACACCAGACTCTCAACAGCGGGGGATCTGCCTATCCTATCAACGGGGCTTACCTGATAAATTAGCGTAATGCCTTTAATAATACGATCATACCCATACATCCCTGTCAAGTTCGATGTGTCTATGCAGGGGCGTCGCATAGGGGAGGTTTTCTAAACCAATTTCAGCCCCCCCCCCCGAGCTTACCATTCACAGTTATTTTGCTGCAGCAACGTGGATATTTGTTGGTGGGAAGAGGGTGAGAGGAGCGCACCATATCAGACGTGTATATGCACGGCCCTACTCTGTTTAAATCGTGTATACTATGTGCGTGTGTAGAATTGTGAATGGGGGCCACAGGTTGTTGTTTTCTTTACACCGGGCCTGAAGTTTCTTTCAAGGGTTCCTTTGCACCACACCCAACGACAAGAGTACGCCCATTGACATGCGTCGCCCAACAACAAGTGCACGCCCAATGACATGTGTACGCCCAACGAACGACAAGAGTTGTGAAAAAGACCCAAGTACACCTATTAACATGAGTACGCCCAATGACATACTTCGCCCAACGAACGAAAAGTGTTGTGAAAAAGACATAAGTACACCAGAGATGAGCGGACAGCGGACTTTTCCGAATCCACGGACTGACAGCGGACGCTTCGTACGGTTAAGTTTCGGATTCGAAGACTGACGCGGATCCTCTCGCCCTTGCCTATAATAATTTAGTTTTCATAGATACTTTACTTATTCGTAAACTTTTGCTACTGATTCTGAAAATAAATCAATAAATAAAAGTGGCTTTTTGAAGAATAAAAAACAGGGAGGGATGTTAAAATAGAAGTTTAAAAAGTTTAAGTCATTTAAACAGCTGAATTTCAGCAATGCGGACGCGCGGACTGACTGCAAACCAATGTTGTAAGATTCTGCGGACACGGATCATTGATAGAAATCCATGGACGGACACCTCTGAAGTACACCTATTAACATGAGTACGCCCAATGACAAGTCCCCTAGTTGAAAACTGTCTGGGACTTATTTCGTACTGGGCGTCATCGATAAAGCGATCTCATCTGGTCAACCTTGTTGATGGGTCCTGAGTCACAACTGACCGATGGGGTCACTAGGTGTCAACAGGTCAGCTCAAGGGTGGATCGTGTGCGCCACCGTAAAGGGAGGTAATATAGAGGAGAGGGGGAGGGGGTAGGCTTGGTTAACTTCGTTCCTTTCTCTGGTCATTGGGAGGGTAAGGGGATGGTGGTTGCATGCTCATATCAATATAAACTTGTGGGCGGATGCCCGGCCAGTGGTGTTGTGTTGTGGCTGTAGACGGTGTGTGCGTGTATGGAGGAGGTTTGTGTGGGGCATCGCCTTGATCCAATTAGACGTCACCATTGACAAAAGAGGTTAATATATTGATACAGGAGCTCATTCAAAATGTCACAGTACTATTCAAATATGTCACAACACTATCATAAAATGTCACAGTGTTTCATGAACGAGTCTGTGTAGATCTCCATAAAATGTCACTGTACATTCTTAAAATGTCATAGTACTATCATGAAATGTCAGAGTACTATCATGAAATGTCAGAGTACTATCATGAAATGTCACAGTGTATCATACAATGTCACGGTACTATCAGGCAATGTCACGGTACTATCATGAAATGTTACAGTGTATCATAAAATGTCACGGTACTATCATGGAATGTCGGTACTATCCTGAAATGTCACAGTGTATCATAAAATGTCACGGTACTATCATGAAATATCAGTACTGTCATGAAATGTCACAGTGTATCATAAACACAAAAGATCATTAACAATGTCAGACAAGCTCTTGCAACATCTATCGAGTCTTCGCCAAGAGCCCTTTATACACCCAACACACTTGCCTGGACTTCCATGGTCGTAAAATCGGAAAGGCGGCCATTAGGTGACTAGGTTTGAACCCACAACCTTTTCTTTGCCATCGTAGCTTACAGCCTGAATATCTGTAGGAATGCCTTTCAACATAATTATTTATGTATTTATTTTGATCGATCTATTTATCCACAATTTCCCTTTCTCTAGAACTGACCTCTAGCGACCGTCTGTACTGTACCTCCCCCCCCTCTCTATCTCTCCAGGGGTGCGTCCATTCTAAGCTCAGTGTGTCCTGCCTACCACAGGCCACTCACCCTGTGTTCACGCCATCTCAATTATTCACGATTTAAGTTATTGATTTTATCCAATAATTGCCGCACAGCCTCATTCCCCCCCCCCCCTCCATGTCTCTGGTTGATTGTGCACGCAGATAAGAGTACATCTCATGTTACTATCAGATCAAGTTGTAAAATGGTCTTGCTCGATGCCAGTTTATTCTGCCCCGGTAAGAATAGGGTTAACTAAACTTACCAACAGGAGAAGGGGGAACTTACGACAGTGTTTACTAGGGAGCGACCGATATGCCTTTTTACCGATAGTCCGATACCGATATTTTTCCCCAGCTTTTTTGCCGATACCGATACCGATATTGTGCTATTAATGAAAGGGTGTCTTGCAGATGAAGAAGATTAGAAGAACAAAAGATTTGAAAAGACAGACCGGAAGACAGAAGTCAGAAACACAAACCATGCCTGCATAATGAAATCTGCATGTTACACACAAAAAATGGTAGATATGTATTATTTTATTATTTTAATTACTGTTATGAAAACGAATGTTTGTCTGTCGTAGGCACAGTAGGCAGTTGGCTTATCTATCGCCCACGACGATAAAGGCAGAGCTGCGTCAACCGTCCGTGTGCCAGCAGTATGTTTGCCGCCCCACACCACTCATGCCCCGATCGAGTCCTGGCTTAATGTATGTGATCCATTGTTTCCGAATTCCCGATTTGTTCTATAAATATTTCTATGCGTGAAATCTTCAGATGTGGTCAAGTTTCTTTTTAACGGTCACAGTCTATAGTAAAAAAAACTCTATAGTAACGGCGTCTGTTTCCTTTGAACTTATCTTATTATCGCCCCCCTCAGAGACTGCCGGGCTGGTGTTTCGCACCCATTTGCACCATGGTACGGCATACATGGGCCCCACGAGAGTCTTCAAATTGAGGCGAAAAAATAGAAATGTAACGAAACAAAAAAAAAGGGGGGGGGGAGGGGAATCTTTAAATATTACAGGTTCGTGAACAGCAGTTTACAACATGAACTACCTCAACGACATCAACTACATGAACTACCTGATCTGCATCATATTTATATCGCAATGTGTTGAAACTGATTAGAGTGAAGGACTTTCTAGCTCGGGGTTCCTTTAGGATCCTAATGCAAATGTGGGTCTTAGCCCAGGGTGCATGACTATCACAATACGACCATGGCAACATAGTCATGTCACTCAGATTTCTATCTAAATGCACATATTTTTTTTTATAAAAAGCGAGGTAATTTGAGATGATTTTAAGATCGTTTGATTGGTTTTCTTGCAATTCGCTTTATTGAATTGTATTTAGAAGTTGCTTTTTATCTAAAGATGAATGATTCCTGCTCATATATATCTCTTAAAATCCCAACTAAAAAATGGCTGTACTAGTTTAGTAGGCGCCAGTGTTGACATCTGTTGTTATATTAATGTGTACTGCTGCAATGATATAAAACAGAACACGTTCACTATCCTAAGCCCGCCCTCTCGCTGGACAGGACAGAATCACCTCGTCTGACCACCACCCCCCCGTGTGTCATGGATAATTAGGCTGGTTGGTGTTGACTAAGGACAATATTTGTCATGGATATGGTGGCCGGAGACCGGGATAATGGACGCTGACCACAGCCTCCGTCCCGGCTCCATTCTCTCCCAGCGTAATGACCTTTTGCCCAGCGAGCGGGTAATTTAGGACGTGTTATGGCGTTATTGTAGTGTACCGGTCGTCTTCCCCTCCACACCGTTAACTGACCGGTTAATGTCCCAGTACACTGGCCGAACAACGTTAGTTAATGTCCACTTACATCATTTCTGTGTGGAGGTATTGAGTGGACGATGAGCTGATGCATTGTGGGGGAAAATTATGGTCATTTTTGTTTCTTCCTTCGACCTGAGCCGTCTCTCTTGTTTTATGAGCTTTGTCACCAGTGTACCATCTGCTGTCTGCCTGCCTGTCTGTCTGTCTATTTACCTACCCCACCTACCCTTTGAACATAGTTATCCATGTATCTGTCTGCCTATCTGTGCATATGTCAATCTATCTAATCTCTGACTATCTAATCGACAGTTTTGTTGGCTGTACATAACTAGTGTTGTTTTAGTCCCAGGTCATATTTTAGTTTCAGTTTTTATTTCGTTTTTTCTGTAACAATTTTAGTTTTTGTCTAGTTTTAGTCTTGCTTCTAATTTTAGTTTTAGTTTTAGTTCTCGTTGACGAAAAGTCAACATTTTCGTTAACGAAGGTTTTAGTTTTAGTTTTCGTGAACGAAAGCAACATTATATTTTAGTTTCAGTTTTTATTTCGTTTTTTCTGTAATAATTTCAGTTTTTGTCTAGTTTTAGTCTTGCTGCTAATTTTAGTTTTAGTTTTAGTTCTCGTTGACGAAAAGTCAACATTTTCGTCAACGAAGGTTTTAGTTTTAGTTTTCGTCAACGAAAACAACACTATACATAACTATGTATTTCGTGCTTGCGTCCATGCCTCTTCTGCCTGTCGATGGATGAATCTACATTTTCAGAGGACGATGTTTACACTATTTCCGTTGCTCCCTCCCCCCCCCCCCCACTCCCACGTGCAGCATGTAAACAAACCCAACGCGACACACAGATCAATAACATCGCAGGCAACACGGGAAAATGTTTGTTTGTTTTCTGTATTCCTTGTTCGTGTTGACCCCTCCCCCATCAAGTCAACATCCAGTCTGTTTGTTGTGTTCTGTAGTCATCACTTCAACATCCAGTCTGTTTGTTGTGTTCTGTAGTCATCACTTCATCATTTTAATGCGCGCGCTGTAGTGGAACAATTGTGTGCTCGTGGATCTAGTTCAGCCGCTCACCCATAAAAAACAACATTTACCGTACCGCATCGCGACGATGTGAACCCCCTGAACCCCCCCCCCCATCAGAGGCGTCCCTAGGGGTTTGGGGGCCCGGGGGGCTTGGCCTTTTTGGGGGCCCCTGCAGATTTGACATACGATATCATGACATGAGATAACGTACTTAATAAATGTTTGTCTAAATTCAAATTAGTACAGTATATCAATAAAATTAACAAAAAATAATCATTGAAACTCTTTTAATGAATAATTCCATTTTTTAGTGACGAGATAATGCACAAGTGACAAATATCAATTCATTTTGCCTCACGTCGTGCTTTCTGTGCAGTAAAGGCATTTATAACATCATCTAAGTCAATGTTGTCTTGTATTTTTGACTTCACTTACATTAAAGCCCTGCTGCTAAGCCTTTCTTGCGTCTTTGTACTCCTGATATAGTTTTTGATTGACTTTGAGTTTTGAGAATAATCTCTCACATGATGCAATGGAAGTGGCCTGATTAGCAGTATTCGGATGGAGGTTGCAAGGTTTGAGCAAACATCATTATCACATGAAGTCAGCTTCCTCAATAAGTCAGATGGTGATTGTGGTACTGGTTTGTTGATGAAAGTGCTCGTGCATCAATGACACCATTGAAAAATTGATTTGCCTGTATGTCATCATACAAACAGGAAAAAGTAACAGTTTTTCATCAGTGTGTAATCATCCATAGAATTCAAGAGGTGTCTTGGTTTAAGAAGAACCCCAAAGGTGCCCACATGGTTTTGCAACCTTTGGAATCTATCCTTCATCTCCATATGAAGTCTGTCAAGCACTTCTGTCGCAACACGTTTCAATTGCAGTTCTATTTACAGTCCTACATCAGAACTCAACTCCCCGTCAAGTCTTTTCTTTCTTCTGGTTGTTTTGCCTACAGGAAATCCATAGCCTTCAATTCCTTCTTTTGCTCTTTCGGTGTATTGGGTGATCAGTTTCGTCCGTTTCTCATCATTTTGATGAAAGCATGACAGGGTCTTAATCTCTTCAACATCTTTGTCAAGATGCAAGGAAACTGACGACGTAGCTTCTTCTCTTGAGTACCACCATGTAGGCCTACTACTCTCCTTTTTTAGTTTCCCGGCTCCAGTTTATTTCAGTTTGGTCTCTGGGGTGAATCGGAAAAAAGGTTGAGCAATTCATGAAAAAAGGTGACAATTGCTAGATCTATCGCAGCAGAATGAAGTGCTGCCAAGTTGAGAGAGTGATTATCTCAGTTCAGAGATGTAACGTTTGGATTTATGTCTAAGAGACGTTTCTGCCGGCTAGACCGACGGCCACTCATTGTGGCTGCTATCCTGAGCCCGCCCTCTCGCTGGACAGGACAGAATCACCTCGTCTGACCACCACCCCCCCGTGTGTCATGGATAATTAGGCTGGTTGGTGTTGACTAAGGACAATATTTGTCATGGATATGGTGGCCGGAGACCGGGATAATGGACGCTGACCACAGCCTCCGTCCCGGCTCCATTCTCTCCCAGCGTAATGACCTTTTGCCCAGCGAGCGGGTAATTTAGGACGTGTTATGGCGTTATTGTAGTGTACATTGATCTGTGCACAGATTTAAAGTCTAGTTCAACGTCTTAAAGAGTTTTCAGAACTAGTTCTTCATTATATTGTGCAACTGGCTTCACAATTTCAAAATAACCAAGGGATGACTCTTTTATTTCAAAATTCTCGACATCCAAGTTACGAACTTTAGGGGTAACTGTTTTTTGTGAGAAACATCTGGAGTGGAATCAAACATCAGAAAAGTAACAAACTTGCTTGACTTTCCCAACAATTGATTCCCTATCTTTATTGCCCATCAAGCTTATGAACTCATGTTGAATTATTCAAGTGATGTTACGTAGTTTCATCAAATTCTGCAAGAAATTTCAAAGATTCTAGGAAGTTCCCAGGACTTGGAGAATCTAGTTCTTCTTTGTGGCCAAGTAAGCTTGAGTTGGTTTTTGCTAAGTACTTAACAGCTGTTGGTACACTGCTGTAACTTTATATGAATTATCTGAATGGTGATACTTTTCTTCGCCATGTTCATGGTCTTCTTTGTTTTCAATGCTATTATCAGGTTTCTTCTTTAAAAACCCCATCAAATTTTCCTTGATTTTGCAGCCTCTCGTCTTTCTGTAGCACGCTTTTTCCGTTTTGTAATGTTAAAATAAAAAAAAAATTGGAAACTCGTTTGGGGGCCCCCTCAAGCGGGGGCCCGGGGTGACGTTCAAATTTGGACCCCCCCTCCCCCCACCCTAGCTACGCCACTGCCCCCCATACCTGGCCGATGGTGCACTGTATACATACACATCGCAGAGAAACCGTTTTTCTCTGTCACTCATTCATGTACAAAAACAAAAAAAAAAATATCTTACAAAGCTCTTGTAATTCTTTAATTTTTTTTTTAAACTCTAGGTTTATTGAACCCTGACATCTAGCTGGGCAGTTTACAGTTGCCTCTCCCCTCCCCCCCCCCCACCCATCACTCCCACCCTCCCAAAGCTGAGTCAGGAATCACAGCTCAGGGAAAAGAGAACGCAAGACCATAAACAACTATAGGAATGTGTGTGTGTGGTGCACGCGTTTTTTTTTTTATTTTTTTTTTAAAATAATTAGGTTAAACGTGAGTTAAACGTTAGTGGTTCGTACTCGCTTACCTTCGGGGCTCATTGTCGTGGTTTTTTTTTTTTGCGCTTCTGCAACTTGTTCACCACACGAGCTTTCAATGTTTTTTTTTTCTTCTCTTTTAATCTGGTTCTTTTTTTTTTTGTTTGAAGACGTGAGCTGTATTGGCGCTCACCTCTTGAGTTTTGTCAGACCGGGGGTGGGGGGGGGGGAGGTTCTGCAACCTATTAAACTCACGGGGCCCCTAATTTGGGTGAATCTAATTCTACAACTCACCCACCTCCCCCTCCATTCCTTTGAATCAGACGCCACGTGTCATCCACTGCATTCTGGAGAAGTGGCGATATATTTTGTTATCTTCATAGGGTGGTTCCCGTGTCAGTGCTTGCGGAGTCGTTGGTAGTTCCTCGCAGTGCAAGTTTCGGGGAACCGCTGTGATGGATTAATGTACGATGTGTGTGTGTGTGTGTGTGTGTGTGCATTAGAACAATAATCAACCACCCGCCTGCCGCCGCCCCCCCCTCTCCACCCGCATTGCACTCTGTTGATTCTTTGCTTCAATTCTTTACCCAAACAAAGCTGTCAGTCAGTCGTCTCCTGTGACGGAGCTGCTGCACGTGTACTTCTACGTCTTCGCCCCTTCAGCTCGTCTACATGCCAAGCTCTGATACTTCTCTCCAAAAGGGGGTATTTTTTTTTATTCAATAATTTCATACGTTTGGTACATGATACAGTGGATACGTCATCAGTGCCGCCGAGAGGGTGGGGGAAATGCCCAGGGGCCCGGCGAGTTTTAGGGGCCCGGACTGAACTGGCCAATCAACTTTTGAAAATATTATTATCAGCACAGGGGGGGCATGACAGCCCTTCCCAGGGGCCCGAAGTTTCTGTCGGTGGGCCTGTACGTCATCGCCATCTTAATGTATTTATTCGTGTCACTCTGGCTGGTTTATTTACTATTATTATTTTTTTTTTCATTTTGTCAAAATGTTTAATTCTGGTGTATCGTTTCCCCGTTTGAATGTTGTGTATGTGTGTGTGTAGTGTCTGTTTCCATGTTTAGACCAACGTTTAGAATTCACGACACCAACTTTCACCAACTTTCACCTGTGGTTCCCGTCTATTGATTACTTTTTATCTTCAGTTTAAAAAAGTTCTGTTTTAAAAGCCCTTTAATGGTATTTTTTTTAAAAATTTAAAATGGTTTTCAATATTGGCCGTCTGTTACATTGCGTCACGTCCGGTTAGATGATGTTCATAAATTATTAATAGGTGTCTGGTATTGTATACGTGGTATTGAGTTCATTCATTCATTGGTTCCGGAAAGAGTTTTTTTTTCGTTGGAGATGGGGAGGTGGGTGGGCGTTTCAGGGACAGGTTTCTCCACTCCACATTATGGCCAGTCCATCCCATAATTTTCGCAAAATCCAGTTCTTACTTGGGCGGTCTATCGTCCGTGCTTGGTGTTCTGCGGAGTGCTATGTAGCTGGCAACTTGTACATTAGTCTATGAGTAAGAGGTCATGTAGTGTGCGCTGTGTTACGTCCTTTGGCCTGGCTTTCTTGTCCACCGCCAATGTGTGTTTTAGTCTTACACACTGTGTTGTCGACAGCTCTGTCACTGTCCCTGTTGATAACTGTAGCGCGCACAGCTGTAATGCACATTTTGGCGATAACTTTGTTTCCTGTAGAGAGATTTTGTTCCTGAGTTTTACTAGTTTCCCCCTAGACCTTCCCGTTCAGTTGAGCTCTGTCCTGCCTGGGTCTGCTGTCCTGCCTGTGCTACCTGGGTCTGCTGTCCTGCCTGGGTCTGCTGTCCTGCCTGTGGTGCCTGGGTCTGCTGTCCTGCCTGTCCTGCCTGGGTCTGCTGTCCTGCCTGGGTTTGCTGTCCTGCCTGGGTCTGCTGTCCTGCCTGTGCTGCCTGGGTCTGCTGTCCTGCCTGTGCTGCCTGGGTCTGCTGTCCTGCCTGGGTCTGCTGTCCTGCCTGTCCTGCCTGGGTCTGCTGTGTTGACTGGGTCTGCTGTGTTGACTGGGTCTGTTGTCTTGGTACATTCTGACAATGCTACAACATGTTCACGAACATTAAAAATGTTGCTTCGAAGTCCTGCTGTGTGTGATCCCTGACGTTTCCTCCTCTGTGCAGAGGACGCTGAATCCACTAACATTACAAAATGGAGGTCGAATGCAATCATTATATCATGTCTCGCTACATTCACAAGATTTGTAAACAAATCTATCAACATTTTGTTTCGGTTTGACCTGCTGGGGGGCGGGGGTCAACCGAAGGTCATAAATGTCGCGAACTCAAAGAGCAAAACTCTCTTGTTCTCAGATATTTCCTCAGCATCTCAGATATGCATACGATCACCGAAATGAAGACATTATTTACATAATCGCCGACTCACAAGAAAGGTTGGGTGTTTGTGTGTGTGGGGGGGGGTCGGGCTTGCAGTTTGTCCCAGCATTCAACTAAAGGGAAGGGGTGGCGGTGTCCTTTTTTTTTTTCATATGCATACATTTAAAAAAAAAAGGGTTTCGTTTCTTGAGGGTTTTATTTGGTTGTCTCCCTTCTATTTAAATAAACGGGGAGATAAGTGCCGGGACGATATGCAAGATGGAAGTTCTTGGCAGTCGTCTCCCAAACATTGATCATACTGGATTGTCGGACTTGAAATATTTCTAATGACCGTTGAAGATGACAGGGTGAGCCGGGCCCGGAGAGTGAGGGGGGGGGCTCAAAAGCCTCGGGGGTAAGAATCTCTTGTTTAGTTTTCTATGCTTGGAAAGGGAGGGGGGAAGATGTTTGGTAGATGGTCGCAATGGGCTCTGTGTGTGTGTAGGGGGGGGGGTAGAAGGGATCATTATTGTGTGGGGAGAGAGAGAGAGAGAGGCAGGGAAGCAGACAGGAAGAATGACGGACTTCAGGCAGATAAGTTTTTGAGCTGTTATGTATGTTAGTGCTGGCCAAACTATGATTACGGGTTGTGGGGGGTGGGTGGGTATGGGGGGGTGGCTTCAACAATCTGTGCCGAAAACGCCATTACTGTCCTGGCACGTGGACCGGTCAGCGTTACCAGATTGGAATCATCAGGCTATGGGAGGTCATAAATAAATGATTGACACGGTGAATGGGGCGATATGAACCCTTTCTCTCTCTCTCTCTCTCTCTCTCTCTCTCTCTCTCTCTCTCTGTCTTTTATTTTAGACAGGACACGTGTGTTGTACAGTAATGGTAGTTTAGGTTAATGGGGTGGGGGGAAGGGGTCGGGCTACGTGTGATTGGGTGGGTTGTTGCAGGGGGGGGGTGTAAGGGAGACTCCACAGGGAGGGGTTAGGGGGGTGAGCCCGTCAGACGTTATGTTCAGCTGTCCTCGTGTGACGAAGCGATTTTTGAAAATAACTTTTTTTTCCTGTGTTGTTGAGGCGAACAGTTTTTTTTTTGGATGTAAAGCTATCGATTATCTTCCCCCTCCACCCCTTTCCACCCATTCACACACACACACACGTCATTTAGTTTACGCAAAACACTTTTTTTAAAATTCCATCGTAGTCCCAACCTCATCTGCCTCCACCCTTGTAGCCGGACAGGATGTGAGTGTCAGAGGTCATCTTTTTATTTTATTACTTCTTACATCCACCGTTGACAGCAATATGTTATGGTAACTACTTTGTAAAGTACCGGACTGATTACATGGGGTGGTAAAGTACCAGTACCGATCATATAAATTGCCGTGTGCATAAAAACCAGTGAGTGGGTGCGATGCGTGAATGCCTGTGTGTGTTAGTGTGTGTGTGTATTAGTCAGTGTGTATTTTCGTCAGTTGGCTTGTCAGTGACTGCACACGTGTCAGTGTGTACGTGTCAGTCAGTGTGACTGGGCATGTGTTTGTCAGTGTGCAACGACTGCCGGCCCCGTGCTATATCCAGACAGCGTGATTCTGTTTACATGCGGTGACGCCACACATAAATCGTGCCGAAGACTTTCTAACATTTATCCACGACAGTAATGTCCACGGACAGAGTTACGACCACCTTATTCTTGTAGGTCTAGAATCAGTTCCGTGACACGCCCCTGTGTGCTGTGTGACGTTGTTTATTGCGTCACTGATATATATATATATATATATATATATATATATATATATATATATATATATATATATATATATATATATATATATATATATATATATATATTAGTATCTAAAACTTGAATCAACTCAAGTCGATGGAAAAACTTTTTAAAAGGCATTTCTTGACGGTCTTGTTCTAACTTTGACCCACGTTGGTTAGGGCCCATGGCAGGTGCGGCTTGAGTCTCTGGATCGGACCCCCCTCCTCCCCCGTGATTCAGCGACCAGTGCAGTTATGAGTAGCTGTTCCCCTGTCTCTGTCTCTCTCTCTATGTGCGTCTCTCTATCTCTCTCTCCGTCTCTCTCTCTCATTCTCTCTCTCTCATTCTCTCTGTCTCTGTCTATCTCTCTGTCTGTCTGTCTCTCTCTCTCTCTCTCTTTCTCTGTCTCTCTCTCTGTGATTTTACAAAGCTCTCAACTAAAAGTAAACTTGAAGCTTGAGTGATTATCTGTCTCTCCTCCCTCCATGTTCGTTGTAGCCCGACCTGTTCCCCCCCCCCTCGCCAACCTATCCCTCAATACAAAATGTACCTACTGGGTTGATAGAGCCGACCTGGGACAGCCGAGCTGAAGGTCCCTGGTTCAATACACGCCCGATGAGAGAGCAGGGATTTTTCAGGTTCAGGAGAGAGTTCCCTAACCCATCCAGCTTACGACGGGTGCCTGGCATTAGCCGGAGGAACTGTGGAGCGTTCTACTTCCACCAACGTCCTCCGTGGTGCCTCCATAACGATTGCACCCACTCGGCTATGGTGGAGATGAAAGAAGGGCGCAAAAATAAAGACAGCAACAACCGTCCAATCAGTGATTTAATATGGAAATCTCATCATTACAGGGACCCATCCTTTCGTGGACTTGATAAAAAAAAGATGGCTCGTCTGTTACAAAATAGTTGATTCCCCCCTCCCCCATCTATTAACTTGTCAATTACCTCAGATTTTGTTTGTTTATTGTTTTTATTTTATTCAAAGACAACGCGCCAAGTTGGAAGCAGAAGAAAAAAAAAATCAATTCAGACTTTGAAACAAATCAATGAGGATTGGAAAAAAAAAACACGAGAAAATGTAAATAAAGAAATACAAACAAAAATTAAAATAAAAAACAAAAACTTAAATGAAATGAAAAACGAAACCAAAGAATTCAACAAAAAAGTTTGTTTTTTTTTAAAACAAACTTTTTTGTTGAATTCTTTGGGGAGAATTTTTTAATGAGTTTCATTCAAATAAATTTGACATGTTACATTTAATTATTTCTCAGGCTGCTTTATTCTAAATTCATCGGAATGCTATTCTGTCCGCCCTCACGTATCTCACGATGGGTGATGCCTTTCCGCCCTCACGTATCTCCCGACGGGTGAAGCCTGTCCGCCCTCACGTATCTCCCGACGGGTGAAGCCTGTCCGCCCTCACGTATCTCCTGATGGGTGAAGCCTGCCCGCCCTCACGTATCTCCTGGGTGAAGCCTGTCCGCCCTCACGTATCTCCCGACGGGTGAAGCCTGTCCGCCCTCACGTATCTCCTGATGGGTGAAGCCTGCCCGCCCTCACGTATCTCCCGACGGGTGAAGCCTGTCCGCCCTCACGTATCTCCTGATGGGTGAAGCCTATCCGCCCTCACGTATCTCCTGGGTGAAGCCTGTCCGCCCTCACGTATCTCCCGACGGGTGAAGCCTGTCTGCCCTCACTTATCTCCCGATGGGTGAAGCCTGTCCGCCCTCACGTATCTCCTGGGCAGCAAAATGGAATCATTGTTGTTTGTTTTTTCAAAACTCAACAAAACAACTTCTACCAAGATCTGAGGAAACATACGATCGTAAAGTACGGTTTGTTTTGAACCAGTGGTGAAATATATGTTGGTACAGACACTCATGTTCATTTCTATAATTAAAGCGCTTTAGGGGGAAAAAAAAAGAAGATAGATAAGGTCACAGGTCACTTGACTTTGGACTAAGGTCGGCAAACTATTTGAACCGCGGACCACACGGTGTTCTTAAAACTTAACCAAAGATGTCGTTATGAAAAAAAAAATAGAATTATAAATGTGAATTGGCTAAGCTCTGGCCGGATCTAACACCATGATAGGGCCAGATTTGGCCCGCGGGCCACGTTCGCATATGTCTGGCTAAGAATGAAAAAAAAATGGTCAGGTAATCCGGTAGACAACGATGGGTTAAGTGAAACGATACATAAAGTTATCAACGCAGACCTCACCACACCTGGCAATTTAAAATGATGTATTTATTTACTCTCAATGAATCATTGCATGCCCAATTAATATTGTTTATCTATCTATCTATCTATCTATCTATCTATCTATCTATCTATCTATCTATCTATCTATCTATCTATCTATCTATCTATCTATCTGTCTGTCTATCTAAAGCTTATCAAACTTTATTTGATTGTATCTGGTTTACTAATGTAATCTGTCACTATAAGACAGTTTTATTTTTGTTGTCTTCCTTAATCTCTCTCACTCTCTCTCTCCACACACACACACACACACTACAAATGTCGTTGTGGAACTACGCCGTGACCCTTCCCCTTGAGTCACTGATGAATTAATCTGAAATGGAAACAGATAGGTAAGAATGTATGCACACACACGCGCACGAACTTATTCGTCTACATGCAAGAACTCATCCCCCTCCTTCTCTCTCTCTCTCTTGCTAGCTTGAAAGGAGTCCGCATTAAGATTAGTGTATTCACAATGCACTGGATTGTTACTATAGCAACGGCAGCCATATTAATAACAAACAAAAAGTCTTGCCATAAAGATCCATGTTACGAATTGGTTAGATAATGTACGGATAGCCCAGTGTCACACCTCGCTATGGTGCAGTTGGCTCCCGGGGTGACAAGTACCTGACATGGAGCCAAACATGTACTGTTAGAGGCTTAGTGGCAGGTAGTGGCTACTCTAGCCGTGAACCATCATAAGGCTGAATAAATATTGAAGAAACACACATACTACACACACATACTGCACACACATACTGCACACACACATACCACACACACATACTACACACATATACTACACACACATACTACACACACATACTACACACACATACTGCACACACATACTACACACATACTGCACACACATACTACACACACATACTACATACACATACTACATACACATACTGCACACACATACTGCACACACATACTGCACACACATACTGCACACACATACTACATACACATACTACATACACATACTGCACACACATACTGCACACACATACTACACACACATACTGCACACACATACTGCACACACATACTGCACACACATACTACACACACATACTACACACACATACTACATACACATACTACATACACATACTACACACACATACTGCACAGTACACACACATACTACACACACAAAATTGGGTTATGTCCACAGTCCACGTTAGTTACCTGACGAATTAGAAAAACAAATAGTTTCCACTGTTCATTATTCAAAATTAATAAATTCCACCAGCCTAGTACTCATGACTAATGTAAACAAAACATTGGCCATAGCTTCCAATAAAGGGAAACATGCTGTTGAAGTAAACTGTCATTATGCCCACCAGTGAGTACCTTGGGTACTTACAATGGGGGCAAACTATTCTATCCACTTATTGCCCAACGATTATTTGTGTCAAAATATGTAAACAAAGCATCGACCAGTGGTTTTAATCAGGGGAAACAACCAACGAGAGTTTGTGTTACAGTTTGTTCTCCAGTGGTACATGGCGTGTATCGACAATGGATTCATTAAAAAAAATAAACTAAATGAATAAATTAAATTACATATTACTATCGGCACAACGACCTTTTTTTTTTGTGGTAAAAGAATGTAAACTAAGAACTGGCCTACGGCCACACGTTGAAGCTAAACGGGGTAATGGATGGCAAGAGAGTTGAACTCTTGTATCGTCGCGTTAAACTGACGTTTGTTCCATTAGAACCCAACTGGCCGTGTGACATGTGAGCGTATACAATCAATGTATTGATCTCATAACAACCACATCGATGGCAGGAGGGACTATGGTCACGGCGAATGGTATTTGGGAGGTGGGACTAATCCAGGAATTAGTGTAAATTTAGACTAGAAGTAAAGCTCCTACAATCGGGGGAGATGTTCGCTATTGAACATTGTGTCTTCTTGTATCATTATGAACATTGTGTCTTCTTGTATCATTATGAACATTGTGTCTTCTTGTATCATTATGAACATTGTGTCTTCTTGTATCATTATGAACATTGTGTCTTCTTGTATCATTATGAACATTGTGTCTTCTTGTATCATTATCAACATTGTGTCTTCTTGTATCATTATCAACATTGTGTCTTCTTGTATCATTATGAACATTGTGTCTTCTTGTATCATTATCAACATTGTGTCTTCATTTTTTTTTATATTTGTATAATTTAAAAATAAAAAAATGATTCATCCTTGCATATCCAATAATATACCGTGTTGGTTTGGCAGTTAAATTTACTTGAAGCAGGGAGGAGGGAGGGGCAATACACTTTTGGCACCCTTGTGCAGCTGGTCAGATCGACTTGGCTATATTTATTTTGATGCACTGACCAACATATTTTAGCATTGATTACTAATACATTAACTATGTTACATTGATCAACATATACTAGCATTGATTACTAATACATATACTGATATATTTATCAGCACAAACTTTCATTAATTACTTCAGTTGTGCAAATCTTCCACTTATCATTGAGCTATATCTATCAGGGGCCGTCGCACGGACAAAAAAACTACGTCCCTGCCTTGGGGCCCACGATCGAAAGCCCGCCCCCCCACTCCCATAACAAACTTACTCTCGAAATCTGACCCTGTCTCTAAAAGTGTATGCGCCGCCCCCCCCCCCCTTAAATCACAGAACGACCCTAAAGCCCACTACTAATGTTTTCTATATGCCTTTTATTTCTTTTGGAAATAAATGGCGGGGAAAAAGCAGCTTTGCTCTCCTCTCTCAACGAGCCGTCTTTCATTCTTCACAGTCTTCCAAGGAGCGTTTGCATTCAGAGATTGACGAGATTAAACCAGTCTATTAAACCAAACCCTTACATTTTGTAGAAGAAAAAAAAGGGATATTTACTTTCTTTTTGTGTACATTTCTCACGTGCATGCAGATGAGCCACTGGGCAATTCAGCCTCCACTGACTCACGTTGTAATGAAAGAAAAACAGAATGGTCCTTGGATAGAGAGGTACGTGGATATAGTGGCCTGGACATTAATTGAACGGCGGCAGTATTTTAACGAACATTCCCGCTCACAGAGACAGCAGACGGAGTAGTCTGTGATGATTTTTTTTTTTTTAACTTTCCTCTACTGCAGAGTAGGGTATTGAGAGCAGGGCATTGAGATCATGGCATTGAGAGCGGGACATTGAGAGCGGGGCATTGAGAGTGGGCCATTTGAGAGCGGGGCATTGAGAGTGGGGCATTTGAGAGCGGGGCATTGAGAGTAGGGTATTGAGAGTAGGGTATTGAGAGTAGGGTATTGATAGTAGGGTATTGAGAGTAGTGTATTGAGATCATGACATTGAGAGTAGGGTATTGAGAGTAGGGTATTGAGAGTAGTGTATTGAGAGTAGGGTATTGAGAGTAGGGTATTGAGAGTAGTGTATTGAGAGTAGTGTATTGAGAGTAGGGTATTGAGAGTAGGGTATTGAGATCATGACATTGAGAGTAGGGTATTGAGAGTAGTGTATTGAGAGTAGGGTAGTGAGAGTAGGGTATTGAGATCATGACATTGAGAGTAGGGTATTGAGAGTAGTGTATTGAGATCATGACATTGAGAGTAGTGTATTGAGAGTAGGGTAATGAGAGTAGGGTATTGAGAGTAGTGTATTGAGAGTAGGGTAATGAGAGTAGGGTATTGAGAGTAGTGTATTGAGAGTAGGGTATTGAGATCATGACATTGAGAGTAGGGTATTGAGATCATGGCACTGAGAGCGGGGCATTGAGAGTAGGGTATTGAGATCATGGCATTGAGAGTAGTGTATTGAGATCATGACATTGAGAGTAGGGTATTGAGAGTAGGGTATTGAGAGTAGTGTATTGAGAGTAGTGTATTGAGAGTAGGGTATTGAGATCATGACATTGAGAGTAGGGTATTGAGATCATGGCATTGAGAGCGGGGCATTGAGAGTAGGGTATTGAGAGTAGGGTATTGAGATCATGGCATTGAGAGCGGGACATTGAGATCATGGCATTGAGAGCGGGGCATTGAGAGTAGGGTATTGAGAGTAGGGTATTGAGAGTAGTGTATTGAGATCATGACATTGAGAGTAGGGTATTGAGATCATGGCTTTGAGAGCGGGACATTGAGATCATGGCATTGAGAGTAGGGTATTGAGATCATGACATTGAGAGTAGGGTATTGAGATCATGGCATTGAGAGCGGGACATTGAGAGTAGGGTATTGAGATCATGGCATTGAGAGCGGGGCATTGAGAGTGGGGCATTTGAGAGCGGGACATTGAGAGCGGGGCATTGAGAGTAGGGTATTGAGAGTAGTGTATTGAGATCATGACATTGAGAGTAGGGTATTGAGAGTAGGGTATTGAGAGTAGGGTATTGAGAGTAGGGTATTGAGAGTAGGGTATTGAGAGTAGTGTATTGAGAGTAGTGTATTGAGAGTAGGGTATTGAGAGTAGGGTATTGAGAGTAGGGTAGTGAGAGTAGGGTATTGAGATCATGACATTGAGAGTAGTGTATTGAGAGTAGTGTATTGAGAGTAGGGTATTGAGAGTAGGGTATTGAGAGTAGGGTATTGAGAGTAGTGTATTGAGAGTAGTGTATTGAGAGTAGGGTATTGAGATCATGACATTGAGAGTAGGGTATTGAGATCATGGCATTGAGAGCGGGGCATTGAGAGTAGGGTATTGAGAGTAGTGTATTGAGAGTAGTGTATTGAGAGTAGGGTATTGAGATCATGACATTGAGAGCGGGGCATTGAGAGTAGGGTATTGAGAGTAGGGTATTGAGATCATGGCATTGAGAGCGGGACATTGAGATCATGGCATTGAGAGCGGGGCATTGAGAGTAGGGTATTGAGAGTAGGGTATTGAGAGTAGTGTATTGAGATCATGACATTGAGAGTAGGGTATTGAGATCATGGCATTGAGAGCGGGACTTTGAGATCATGGCATTGAGAGTAGGGTATTGAGATCATGACATTGAGAGTAGGGTATTGAGATCATGGCATTGAGAGCGGGACATTGAGAGTAGGGTATTGAGATCATGGCATTGAGAGCGGGACATTGAGATCATGGCACTGAGAGCGGGGCATTGAGAGTAGGGTATTGAGAGCGGGGCGTTGGGAGCAGGGTATTGAGAGCATTTGATTAAGAGCAGTTGATTAAGAGCAGTTCATTGAGAGCAGGGCATTGAGAGCATATATCAAGATGAGTGCAATGAGAGCAGGGCCATGAGATGAGGTCATTAAACGCACATCATTCAGAGCACATTGAGATATGGGCATTGATAGCAGATATTTGGGGGCAGTGTGACTGACGAATGAATGAACCCCTGCAAACTGAATGGTTTATTTAAAACCACGAGGCATCTTTTGATCTGTCAGGACTGCCTTTGTCAAACATTATGTACATATTCTTTGTGCTCTGTATGCTTAATCTGTCGCCCTTGAAGTGGTGTTGAGCTTCTGGTTCTTTACTTGCGTTATACAATAGAATGTAGTCATCAGAGTCTATAGAATAGAGTCTATAGGAGAGTCAAGAAAGATCGGCATGGATCAGAAATCGGATTCAGAGATAAACTTGATTAATCGATTTGGACTGTGTATACAGTACAGGTTAAGCAGAAAACACTTAGCCTGTGACGGCCTGCGTCCGCCTCGTTATCTCCAAGTGAGCAGTGACGGCGTCTGGAGTGCTCTCAGCCTGTTAAGACACACACCTGTTGATTCCGTGACCTTTAGCGTGTCGCGGTAATTTCCTCGTGTCGGCAGTGGTGGTTGTGACGGATTGTCAGTGGTCCAAACTGTCCAGTGTGTACAACTTCGAGCTTAGCAGATTATAAGTGGCCACTTAGAACCACCAACCAAGGCTGAGGTCAATAGACTCTGGACTACCAACCAAGGCTGAGGTCATTTGTCATGTGTAAATTCTTTGCAACACACCCAGCTGTGTTTAAAACAATATGAATAGGTACAAGTTCTGTTATTATTTTTAAACACTGGCGGAATCAACAGGGCCTAAATCAAATCGGGCCTTCATCGTTATGCGATCACTTTACATAAAAAAAAGTCAACAGATGAACTCGGTAAGTTCCATTTCTTCCTTCTACTGGAGGCGGCGTCTCTCTTGAAAACGTTGACATACTTTCAACATGACTCTGTGAGGTCCTTGGGACGATACGAAAAAATTAAATTTAGTCTGTATCGAATGTCAAATGGAATATCAAACCGCCATTGAGCCCGTTCACGGTCCCCCACTACACTACACCCCCCACACCGCCACCACCACCCACTCCACCGGCACCCACCATAGATTCGGTTGAAATGAACACACACCATAATTCACTGTTTAATTTACATTTACATTTCCGTCCCAGCCACTACCCACCACTCCTCCCCTCCCTCCCACTAAACCGTACTCACCCGGATTTGCTGTTTGGCTTCAAACTGGGTAAATTATTGGAAAAGATGGGGGAAGGAGGGAGGGGGGCTGTGTTGGAATATTTCTCCCGCTACACTATTTTAAAAATAAGTTCTTTTACCACTGAAATAAATCTCTCCATTACATATTCAGGTTCGAAGTTAAAAAAAAAAAAAACATGCTTTGAAAATCAAACAATAAAAGATGTTACAAGTCATTGGTACTAATGTAGAGCTTTGAGAATCTCTGATCAGGGTTTACTAGTATTGAAGCTGATCAGGGTTTACTAGTACTAAACCTGACCAAGGTCTACTAGTACTAAACCTGACCAAGGTGTACTAATACTGAATCTAACCAGAGCTTACCGGTACTGAACTATATAACAACCTTGTTGCGTTTTCTCGTTAAATCACATTGTTTAAAAGTGATCTTCAAACAATGCAATTTGTGGTCTTTGTTAATTGCCTTTTCTATCAGAGAAAAAAATGGGAGGTGGGGGGAGGGGGAGAGAATAGAAGGGGGAGATAAATAACAACATTCTCAACGGATGTTGAATGGTCTCCCCCTCCTCTCTGACCTTCATTGTCGTACAACGTTGAGAAACAAGTTACCCCCCCCCCCCCTGTCAGTTCTGTTCTATGCGGTGGAGTCGCAATCGATATTCATAGAACTGTTTGTGTTCGCCACTAAATGGTGGAGGAGGGAGGCACACTATAGCCCTGTTAATCCGACAGTTAATTGGTGGCCCCAGTGTTTGTCAACGCGGCCGTAACCACAACAACGGCTTGTCGCTGGCGGATATTATGGGAAAGAAAAGAGAGAGAGAGAGAGAGAGAGAGAATAAAAAAGATTTAGATATAGTCATGTTAAGGATTTCAATCGGTGGTTTGACTGCTAGGGGGTACGGGGTGGTGTTAGTGGTTTGGGGGGGGGGGAGGTTTCTGTGGGGCTTAGGGTCTGGGTAGGGATAGGATAAATTGGAGTGGGTTGGGGTAGGGAGATATAATTGATTGATTTAAAGTTCTGATGATCGATTCCGATCATGTATGCAGTGCAAGGCTGAGCAGAGAAAACACTTGGGAGTGACGGGTCTCGTTATCTCGGAGTGAGCAGACTTTTTGTTTTTAAAAGGTTCTCTAACGGTTCATGGCGCACACCCTTGATGTCGATATGAGGGATTATTCCTGTTTCGTCGTCTCGCTCAACGAGCCCCTTTCATCTGTATGTGGCCATTATATGTCAACATACCGTGCATCAAATATTTCAAACATAGTGCATCAAATATTCCCAGCATAGTGCATCGCATAATCTTCATCTACACTTTGACGAATTACTAGACACTTTTTTTTTAAAGTTAATGCTAGCTGATGATCTCTTCTAGGCAAAGTCGCGTATATGGATGTGATAACTGGGCAACCCAATGACTCAATATCCAGGGTTCATGGCCATTGAGTCGGATGACATAATCACCTAGGCCGTTACTTTCGCCCAGAGTCATCAATATATCTAAAAGTCTTTGTCTTAATCCCAGTAATATATATTAGAACGTATCAGATTAAATATATATATATATATATATATATATATATATATATATATATATATATATATATATATATATATATATATCTAATAAAATAATAGCGATTTGAGTTCTGCGTTAAATCGAAACTAAAGAATTAATACAACAGTATTTCAGTTTAAAATACAATCATGAAAAAATCGGATCTGCCCGAAACCAAAAGTAACCTAGCCTACTGATCAAGCCTAAGGGGATATAACTTTACGCTAAGATTTTGCAGGGTACAGCTAGCATGTATATATTGTTCTTGATTCGAACAATTCGGGATACAGCCAGTCTTGTAAATGGTTGATCGAGATATCCAAGTAATTTCATGATGTGTTTAGACAAGAATGACGTGATTCATTATCACTATGGCATCACACCACATACACTTGACGTGTCACTATTAGGGTGCTGTGTATTATCTCAATATACCAGCCCGGTACTCTGTATTTGTTTGAATCATATCTTATTGTTGTAGTACAGAATGTGTCAGTAGCGGAGAATGTTAACTTTAAAATATATCACGAGAGGAATAGTGTACTTTTCCTCTGCCAGCTAGCAGTAGTTCAGTACATGACTTATCGGTTGACTAATGCACGTGTCAGTTTGCCAAGCTTTAATGGAAACCAAAGAAATGTAATCAAGTAGTTTGCTCATCACTCGGAGAATAAAGTGTGTACGTGTGCACTCTTTATTAATCACTGTGAGCGGCACTCACGCTTTCCTAGTGATGAACAAATTATTTTTTTTTTTTAACTTTATAGTGGTTCGATTCTACCCGCGTCTTCCTGTATTGTAACGCCGGCTGCGATTGGTTGATACGGGAGGAGATAGGGTGCCCTTCCCCCAAACATAAGCCAATAAAAAAAACTTGTTAAGTGGAATATCCTAGGTTACAAAATAGAAATCGAAACGCGGTCACGGTTTAACATTGCAAAGATCTGCCTGGGCGCTAAGGAAGAGCGCGATGGAACGAAATTTGATTCGTCTAATTGTTGAATACTGTTTTGACACCGGAAGCAGGCAAGCATGAAACTTTCAAAACAATCGAGTCATGGGAAGTGGGTTAAAAATTGATTACTAAATTCCATTCAGGCGTACAGACAGACAGAACGACCTAATAAACACCTTGTGAAAACAGAACACAAACAAAACAGAATCCCCTTTTGACAGTCGTTGTTGATGCTGACTGGCTGATCGTTTCTTTTACTCTGACTTAAACCAACATTGACCACCAGATTCTCTCCCTATTCCTCCCCCCCCACACACACACCACACACACACACACATACAATCCCCTTAATGTCGGCATGACATAATACACAATGTCAAAGTATAAATTAGAAGGTATCAAACATTTATGCACGGTATCGTGTTACCATGGTAACGGCCGTTGGCTCCACCATTATTGCACCGGGGGGTCGCTGTTCTGCTTAAAAAAACAACAACAACAATAACAACAATACCGCGAGTAACATCTGTGTGAAGTAAGGGGTTATTTGACATCCGGGATCTTTTTATATGATGTCAGCACTTTCTTGTTATTTGTGTGTCAATGTCCCGTGTGTGTGTAAGATTTACGTCTGTACTACATGTCTGTGTCTCGTCTACTGTATGTACTACATGTCTGTGTCTCGTCCACTGTATGTACTACATGTCTGTGTCTCGTCTACTGTATGTACTACATGTCTGTGTCTCGTCTACTGTATGTACTACATGTCTATGTGTCGTCCACTGACTGTACACTGTCTGGATCAAATGTCTCGAGTCCTGTAAATCTTCGATATTTTTGGGCATTGTCCAGCACCCTGTCGGCCAGAGTCTCTTTGTAGGTTCTCATGTCTGGTCATTAATTACCACTGCCCCCCTCCTCACTTCTCGTTTTCCCCACCCCCCTCCTGTACTCACATCCTCCCCCCCAGCCCCAGTCCTCGCGTCTACTTTTCCTTTCTATTCAAGTGAAAATCGCCTTGGGAGATGTTCATTAATTGGCGCAAGCCATTCATCTCCCCTTCCCCCCCTCACACTCCCCCTTCCTCCTACTTGGTGGCGCCACGGGCAGCCATTCTCTCTCCACCGAATAATTCCAGAAATTGCGAAACAAATTTTCATCCAGTGGGATCCAGGGGTGTAAATGGGGTTCAGGAATTCCCCCAAGCTCCCCACCCCCCTCTCCCATAGACAGGTTTACACGCCCTTGATGATTGTCTTTTTGTAATAACTTGTGTTGCTGAGAAATATAGTGCACTTAGAGTTTGAGTACAATTATACAGGCTTGGTGTTCGTACAATTAGAAGGAAAATCAAAGAGAGAGAGAGAGAGAGCGAGAGAGAGAGATAGAGAGAGAGAGAGAGAGAGAGACAGAGAGAGAGAGAGAATGATAGAACTTATGATTTAGTTCAGTGGTCCCCAATCTTGTTTCGACTATCTCTCTCTTTCCAACAATCTCCACACACTGGCAATAGGTTTTTTTTTTAATGTGTCTGACAATCTGTCTTGCGTGTCTTACGCCCAGACTTTTTTGTATCCGTGCATCTATCTATCTATCTATCTATCTATCTATCTATCTATCTATCTATCTATCTATCTATCTATCTATCTATCTATCTATCTATCTATCTATCTATCTATCTATCTATCTATCTATCTATCTATCTATCTATCTATCTATCTATCTATCTATCTATCTATCTATCTATCTATTTATCTATCTATCTATCATTCTATCTATTTATAGATATATCCGTCTGTCTATCACTATGTCTGTATGTCTTTCTGTCTGTCTATATTATGACCTCTATATTTACCCGTCTGTCTATCCACCTATTTATCAACACATCCTTTCCCTCTCGCATGTCTGGGTTTTTTTTTCTTAGTTTAAACCCACCCATCCTCCTAACTCCCCATCCACCCCTCCATTCATTTCCGATACAATAAGATTGCTCCCCACCCCCCAACCCCGACTCCATCAATGCTCCAGAGATTTCTTTTCCTCCCTTAATTAAATAAACGGCCGTGTAATTAACCTGGACTTGGTACAAATGCAGGTCACCGTCACGTGACCAAATGTTTGTCCAGCCCCTCACCCCACCCTGACCGCGATCTCTCCCCCCCCCCCCCCCCCTCCTTGCCATCCTGGGACACTAGTGAAGCAACGTCCGCATCTGCCAACTATAAGTTGCCATGCAAATTTAATTTTTGTTTCATTCCCCCCCCCCGGGTCATTTTAAAAAAAAAAAAAACACTTATTAAACGAGCGATGTACAAAGGGGGAGGGGCAGTACGCGGGTCATGGGTTTAGTCCTGTTATAGCTAGGTCACAGAATTAAACGAGCGATGTACAAAGGGGGAGGGGCAGTACGCGGGTCATGGGTTTAGTCCTGTTATAGCTAGGTCACAGAATTAAACGAGCGATGTACAAAGGGGGAGGGGCAGTACGCGGGTCATGGGTTTAGTCCTGTTATAGCTAGGTCACAGAATTAAACGAGCGATGTACAAAGGGGGGGGGCAGTACGCGGGTCATGGGTTTAGTCCTGTTATAGCTAGGTCACAGAATTAAACGAGCGATGTACAAAGGGGGAGGGGCAGTACGCGGGTCATGGGTTTAGTCCTGTTATAGCTAGGTCACAGAATTAAACGAGCGATGTACAAAGGGGGAGGGGCAGTACGCGGGTCATGGGTTTAGTCCTGTTATAGCTAGGTCACAGAATTAAACGAGCGATGTACAAAGGGGAGGGGCAGTACGCGGGTCATGGGTTTAGTCCTGTTATAGCTAGGTCACAGAATTAAACGAGCGATGTACAAAGGGGGAGGGGCAGTACGCGGGCCATGGGTTTAGTCCTGTTATAGCTAGGTCACAGAATTAAACGAGCGATGTACAAAGGGGGAGGGGCAGTACGCGAGCCATGGGTTTAGTCCTGTTATAGCTAGGTCACAGAATTAAACGAGCGATGTACAAAGGGTGAGGGGCAGTACGCGGGCCATGGGTTTAGTCCTGTTATAGCTAGGTCACAGAATTAAACGAGCGATGTACAAAGGGGGAGGGGCAGTACGCGGGTCATGGGTTTAGTCCTGTTATAGCTAGGTCACAGAATTAAACGAGCGATGTACAAAGGGGGAGGGGCAGTACGCGGGTCATGGGTTTAGTCCTGTTATAGCTAGGTCACAGAAGATTCTCATGGCGCCTTTTCCCCTCTTCTTGTCCTTTTGGCGCGGGCATGGAGGTGGGGGGTGCTGCTATTCACAACCGCCGTGCGCTGCCACTAAGCAAGCGTGTGTGATTGTCTACTTGGATTATTGAGTACTTTGTTGATCGGCCATAGCTTGAGTATGCTGATCAGCCACAGCTTGAGTACCAGAGATGAGCGGACAGCGGACGCGTCCGCTTGCGGACGCAGATCCGCAGACTTTTCCGAATCCGCGGACTGACAGCGGACGCTTCGTATGGTTAAGTTGCGGACTCGCGAACTGACGCGGATCTTCTTTAGCGTTACCATAAAAAATTTCAAGTCATTTAAACAGCTAAATTTCAGCTATGCGGACGCGCGGACTGGTCCGCAGACCAATGTTGTAAGATTCTGCGGACGCGGACGCGGATCATTGATAGAAATCCGCGGACGGACGCGGACGTTAAATTTCAAGATCCGCACACCTCTGTTGAGTACTTTGCTGATCAGCCATAGCTTGAGTACTTTGCTGATCAGCCATATCTTAAGTACTTTGCTGATCAGCCATAGCTTGAGTACTTTGCTGATCAGCCATAGCTTGAGTACTTTGCTGATCAGCCATAGCTTGAGTACTTTGTTGATTGGCCATAGCTTGAGTACTTTGCTGATCAGCCATAGCTTGAGTACTTTGCTGATCAGCCATAGCTTGAGTACTTTGCTGATCAGCCATAGCGTGAGTACTTTGTTGATCAGCCATAGCTTGAGTGCTTTGTTGATCAGCCATAGCTTGAGTGCATTGTTCTTCCTGACAGTGAAATTATCGTGCGACATCAACGGACGTCATTTAAAGATACTGATCTCACGCAACCAATCGCTTTAGTCCTAACATGTCCATGTGACCGATGCTGATTCATATTGGGAGATAGATGACCCCGACCTAACTGCGTACATACACACGTACATACACATGTACACAGACACACGTACACGTTGCCACACATAAAACCCTTGAGTGATACATGAATAAGTGTGTTTTAGAGTGAGTCCATTATCGCCATCCGAAACAAAAAAGAACACCAAGGGAGAGGGGGGGGGAAATATATGTATTCAAGAAATAAATAAATAGATCGATTCTTAATAATTGATCAGGTTTTCGATGCTTGATCCCCGCGTTCTGTCACGGTTGAGTTGCGCTACAGTGAATCTAACTTAGGATGACATGTATGTTGTGGCGGGGTATGTGTGCGGTCATTTTTCATACACGGCTCGATCAGATCCGCCCCTCCTCTTCCGCCGGCTAACTAACTCTTTTACCCATGAGGACGCGCAGGGGAGAGAGGGGGGGGCGAGGATAAAGAATCTACCTGAATGACTCCACTATGCCCTCCTACTTCCCCCCCCCAATCCCTTCCACACCCGCCCTAACAAAGCACTCACACACACACACACACGATTTTACGGCTCCGCACTGAATGTCTGAGCGGCTTGAGTGTGAGTGACGAGTGTAGAGGCAAGTATTCCTGGTCACGGTTGACTTGAGCCTGTTGGGGCCGGAGGAGGGGGAGGGGCGAGATAGGTGTGGGGTTGTGAGGGGAGAGTATCATTGATCGGATCACTGCCATTTATATTTGACGAGGTTAACGTTTTAAAGTGTCGATCGGTGTTAATGTAATGCAGTGTTAGCGGTTGAAAGCGTGGGCAATGCCCGGCTTTGTTAATGTATTGGTCAGTTCTGGTGTCTTTTCGTTTGTTGTGTGTGTGTGTGTGGATGAAGTTTTTTTTTTATTTGTGTTTAATTCACCCTGTTGAGGAAGGGACCAGAGCTAAAAACTCTACCCCCCCCCAACCCACCCAACGCAGCAAAATAAATAATGCAATTCGAAAGCGACGTATCCCCCAACCCCCACGTCCCTGAAAAGTGCCCGTGTTCCATCCCTTTTGCATCTTGATACGGCATTGGTTGAGGCCTCGCTATGCGTTGTGCTGAACACTGTCCGAGCAGGTATAACACCAGTCAGGTAGCCTCTCTGCCTTCCGTACCGGGTTTCTAGACTTAGTGGATAGTCCGGGGGGGGGGGGGAGGGGGGTCGGCGACCCTTCATTCGACCGTTGGTATATGTTCAATTGATATGATGGATCGCTCCTGGCCTGTCTTTGACCCCCCCCCCATTCCCTCCACCCCAACCACCTGTTCTCTCTCCCACTCCCCACTACTCACTCACCACCAGTTGAAAGGTGCAGCTCATCGACACACGTCCAGTAGTCTCCACAGTGGAAGGAAATGAAAGGGTGGGGGGGGGGAGGTATCGTATTCGGCCACGATCAGGCCCAGATAAGTTAACCGCTTGTAATAATTGTTCCAGTAAGAAAAAAAAATAATTGTCGACTGGTTGGTGCTTAGGCCAATGAATAAAGTTGAATATTCATCACGGCCTGTCACATGTGGCAGCTGTCTGACCACGTCATTAGATTTATATATATTTACATTTAGCTACCTTCTTGACATTACATACTCTCTACATCTATCAATGTCACGTGGCTTTTTCACTGCGCCATTGATTGGGATTAGATCATTCGGATGAGAATTCCGATAACTCGAGCGTATTGATTTCGATCAATTCCCACGGCGCAGTTGTGGTGGGGGTAGGGTGAGGATGATTAACTTACCTGTTCTTTTGTCTGACTGTGTTTGCTATTTGCCTACCAGTCTGTCTACCTGTCTGTGAAAGCTCCCTTCTAGTCTGTCTGTTGTCTTGTCTACCTGTCTGTGAAAGCCCCCCCTTCTAGTCTGTCTATATGTTGTCTGTCTATGAAAGCTCCCTTCTAGTATGTCACTCTTGCCTGTCTGATAATATTTATATCTCTCCCTCTTTCTGCTTCTTTATATTATACGTTAACACTACATTTCGTATACTTTATATTTTAATTATACCTAACATTCCAAAAATATACATGTTTTTTATGCAACTAGCCGGTGTACTGAAGTCTGTACAATTTCAGCTCTTAATTCGCCATTTATTCATCCATACTGTACCCTAGGCTAGTCTACAACTAGATGTTTTTGTACATTTTCTTTTTCTAAACCAACATCAACAGCCCTACAGACTGAAGGCCCCAACTAAAGTTGACGTATCGAATCGTCCATTCGTTAAAAAATTTCAGCCCAAATCGAATTCAACCGTTATTCGCCCCCCCCCCCCCATTTTTCACCCTCCACCTCTCACTCATCCAGGTTCTCTTCACTGGTGTTTTTTTTTTTAATCCGAGCCTGTAGATATGTTTTGGCACGGAAGTATAAAATCATGACGGACAGACAGTTGTACACACACAGTCAGACAGATGGACGAACAGAATAGCCTCGACACTCACACTCAGACACTCACACTCGGACACACACATTGGCCAAAGGATACACTCAGCTGAGGTAGACATTGCGTTTAAAATAACAACCTATTCTAAAGTAAGTCAAACCTTTATCCCTAGAGATCACCGGATTCCATCTGACCTGACTTTAATTGGAAGGTTTCACTTTTTTTGTTTGTATTATTAAGACTTTGCGTGGATCGTATAAAAGTGCAAATCTCGGGGAGTTTTTCATCCAGCCCCCCCCTTCCCAATTTTTTATCTGACAGGATATCGAAAACTTTCTTTTTAATTTTCGCCCCAACGGCAGATTTGGGTGGATGCAAAGATTAAAATAAAATACAATTAATGCAGAATTGCGTGTCCGTATGTCTGTCTGTTCGTTTGTTTATTTGTAGGCTCCTGATGTATTTGCAACGGTTTTATTTTAATGGAATCATATAATGGTACATGTGACGTGCTAGACTGTCTGGGATGATTGCGTTATTTGTGAAAAAATCAGTTGTTTGAACTACCATAGTAACCATACATGTAATGGTAAAGATGGCTTGTATTTACTACCATAGTTACCATAGTAGACGTACATGTAATAGTAAAGATGGCTTGTATTTACTACCATAGTTACCATAGTAACCGTACATGTAATGGTAAAGATGGCTTGTATTTACTACCATAGTTACCATAGTAACCGTACATGTAATGGTAAAGATGGCTTGTATTAACTACCATAGTTACCACAGTAACCATACATGTAATGGTAAAGATTGCTTGTATTTACTACCATAGTTACCACAGTAACCGTACATGTAATGGTAAAGATGGCTTGTATTTACTACCATAGTTACCATAGTAACCGTACATGTAATGGTAAAGATGGCTTGTATTAACTACCATAGTTACCACAGTAACCATACATGTTATGGTAAAGATGGCTTGTATTTACTACCATAGTTACCATAGTAACCGTACATGTAATGGTAAAGATGGCTTGTATTAACTACCATAGTTACCACAGTAACCATACATGTAATGGTAAAGATGGCTTGTATTTACTACCATAGTTACCATAGTAACCGTACATGTAATGGTAAAGATGGCTTGTATTAACTACCATAGTAACCGTACATGTTATGGTAAAGAAGGCTTGTATTTACTACCATAGTTACCGTACATATGATGGTGAAAAATCTTTTCTTTGATATAAACATCAAACAACTTAGTAACAGTGCTCTCGCTTTAATTTAATATTTGCATCGAATTATCATGTTTTTATATTACTGCACAGCACTATTTGACACCATTCAAAAAACAAAGCATTATCTCTTGTTGTGATATAAATTACCAGTATCTTCAGTATTCTTCGTAACATCTATCACCTCTACTGTTGAATAAAGTTCCATCTCTGTATCAAACATTATATGTCATCTTCACTGCCATAGAATAGGTCGCGTCGATCATATATTATTAATTATCAAATTGCACGCTGCATCTAGTATAGACGTTTCTCTGATCACATTCCTTTTGTCCAAATGTGCATCTTTTAAACACAAAGGAAAGGGGACATAATTGAACGGCGCTGTCAAGTATAGAGCTTTGTTTAGTGTTGTTGTAGTTACAGCCCCTGACGTTCGACCCGATGTTCGTCTGGAGACACGCTTATTATGTTCTTGTGCTTGTTTCTAGAACAAAACATCTAGGCCAGCAATAATAATAATAATAATAATAAACGCCAACATTAATTCATTATAGACTGCGCTTGCACTGTTTACTTCGAATTTTTTTTTTTACGAACTATGATTCATAGCATTGAAAGAGCCCCCGCCAGGAGATCTACGTGATCTAACCCCCCTCCCCAACGCCCCTGCCCAAGCCCCTGACAAACGAGATTCGCGGCCCCTCCATTAACAGACAGGTGCAGATTGAGTGAAAAGCTCGGGGCTTCAAAGTCGCATGACATGTGACTAAGTTTCCCTCCTGTAGCGGCGGCTCTGCATCAAGACTTTCTCATGTGTGTGAGCCACCAGTAATTTTGGTCTCATAACTTTCTGCCGCATCCATCACTGCGGCGCTATTCGTTTGGCGACCCCCCCCCCCTTCATCCCCCGTCCCTTGCAATCGAAAGCCAGGTTTTACTACAATGACAATAGTAATTGGTCATCTTTCCGCCCAGCCTACCACGTGATGTGGTGGTCGCTGCCGCTCCATACCTTGCTGAGAGTCTGTACTTAATAAACATATTGGAGATTGTCCAGATCTAGTTAGGCTTCTGGACATCTCAACATTGTGGTCAAATATACTGTTCTGATGTTCTATTGTGGCGATCCATTGGCGAGGACCTCCCCCCCCCCCCCAGCCATCCAAAACCCTTCTTCTCTCCTCCCGCCCTGTCACTGCTCGCTGTCACCCCTTCCTCTCTGACCTCTGTTCATACTCCCCACCACCCCACAGGCTGTTGTACGTAGGAGTACCAGCTAAAGTCATGTGGAGATGTATCGGAAGTATCGGATATTGAGTATCAGAATCGCCAGAAATGGCGAGAATTTAATCAGAATCGGTAAAAATTCTGGAAATCGGCCCAGCACTTCGGGAAAAAAAAAGTTTGATGGAGGGATGGTTGAGCAAGGAAGGGAAAGAGAGGGGGAAAGAGAGAGAGAGAGGGAGAGAAAGTTGACCAGGCCAGAGAGCGAGTTAAAAATAAAACTCTGTCCCCTCGGGCTTCAAGTCGATTAAGTCGAGTTGAAAGTGAAACGTCATCACCCCTATCCCCCCCCCCCGGGCAACTACACCCCCTCCCCACACCTCTTCCTTTCCTCATGCTCCACCCATTCTTCTCTCCATCTCCCCCCCCCTTTCCTATTTCCCCCTTATTACCTTACCGGAACTAAAATAGCCCATGGTTTATATCAAAGGGAAAAAATGGCTCAGGGTTTTATAGTACAGAAATGGAGGTGGAGAGAATTAGTTTAACCTGAAGAATTAAGATGTAGACTTTACGTCCATGGATACAGTCTTACTGGATAATACGTGGATACAGTCTTACTGGATAATACACTGACAATTTATGGTGTGTCTTTACTGTAGACATTTCATGGTGTGTCTCTACTGTAGACATTTCATGGTGTGTCACTACTGTAGACATTTCATGGTGTGTCACTACTGTAGACATTTCATGGTGTGCCTCTACTGTAGACATTTCATGGTGTGTCACTACTGTAGACATTTCATGGTGTGCCTCTACCGTAGACATTTCATGGTGTGTCACTACTGTAGACATTTCATGGTGTGCCTCTACCGTAGACATTTCATGGTGTGTCACTACCGTAGACATTTCATGGTGTGCCTCTACTGTAGACATTTCATGGTGTGTCACTACTGTAGACATTTCATGGTGTGTCACTACTGTAGACATTTCATGGTGTGTCTCTGCTGTAGACATTTCATGGTGTGTCTCTACTGTAGACATTTCATGGTGTGTCTCTACTGTAGACATTTCATGGTGTGTCTCTACTGTAGACATTTCATGGTGTGCCTCTACTGTAGACATTTCATGGTGTGTCACTACTGTAGACATTTCATGGTGTGTCTCTACTGTAGACATTTCATGGTGTGTTTCTACTGTAGACATTTCATGGTGTGTTTCTACTGTAGACATTTCATGGTGTGCCTCTACTGTAGACATTTCATGGTGTGTCACTACTGTAGACATTTCATGGTGTGTCTCTACTGTAGACATTTCATGGTGTGTCTCTACTGTAGACATTTCATGGTGTGTCTCTACTGTAGACATTTCATGGTGTGTCACTACTGTAGACATTTCATGGTGTGTCACTACTGTAGACATTTCATGGTGTGTCTCTACTGTAGACATTTCATGGTGTGTCTCTACTGTGGACATTTCATGGATTGTCTCTACACATCTCATGGTGTGTCTCCGCTTTTTTTTACTGTAGACATCTATTGGTGTGTCTCAACTTGTCTACTGCACACATCTCATTGTGTGTCTCAACTTGTCTACTGCACACATGTCATTGTGTGTCTCAACTTGTCTACTGGACACATCTCATTGTGTGTCTCCATTGGTCTTCTGCAAACATTTCGTGTTTATCTACTCAACAACTGATGTCGTATTTTGCTCTATTTACACAAAAAATGTTGTACGGTGAAGGATTTTCAATCAGAGGAAAAAAAAAAGAATGTTTATTATATTTTCAGGGTGAAACAAAATACCAAATAAAAAAATGGAAACGTTTACAGCATTTTTTTATTCTTTTGTTTCAATCGTTGCTCGTAGTTCTACAACTGGTGGAGGGACTACAAGGAGAGAAATAAAAGGCTGTTAAATTTAGGAGAGTATGTGTTGGTGTGTGAGAAAGAGAGGAGGGGGAGGGCAAAGATGAACGACTTGACTGACAGATAAAGGGGGGACTGATGCCTTAACGAAATTTAAGTTGAGAGATAGACAGACTGTCCCCGAGAAAGATATATACAAAAGAGGAGGAGGGGGGTTATGAAGTAGAAGGTCTACAGACAACCAGTTGACAAGAGATGAGACTGAAAATGACCCATCTGTTAACCCGAGAGAGAGAGGGAAAAAAAAAACTACCCCGCCTCCCCCACCCCGGGGATTCTTTATCGCCCAAATTACTTGGGTTGGGGAGGGGATGGGGGGTCAAAAAATGTTTCGCTAGCTTAATAATTTTGGATTATTATCTAGTTGTGAACCGAGACTAATGATGAGTGGACATTGCAGCCATTGTGTGTGTGCGCGCTTGGGTTTTGTTACATGTATCGCTTCCCTAGAGAGACCATTTTTTTTTCAAAATATAAAAAAAAAAAAAAAGTTTGTAGGAATGATTGATGAGTTGACCACCGGACATGTTTTTTTTTATCTTGTTTTCACCAAACAGATGATGTTCCCCCCTGCTGGTGACGTAGTGGTCACGTCCTCCATCTTACAAACGCCCCCCCCCACCAAACCCCAGAGACTGTTTCTCCGTCTCCTCCCCTCAACGCCATCGTTTGTCATACCCCGTGTGGTCCAGACTGAAAACATCCCGATGTCTGGGTGGAGACAATAGCCACACACACTCACAAGAAACAGTGATGAATGCCTCAAATTGTAAAATGATCTTGTTCTTTGGCTGGTCACAAATAACGTCGGTGTGTTTGTGTGTTTGTTTGTGTGTGTTGGCGTTTGTTTGTTGATTTCCTTCTCTGTTAGAGATGGGACGGCTTTACATTTGTGTGTATGTGTGTGCGCGCAAAGATTTCAATGTGATTATAGATTTCTTTCTAAATTATCGATCGCTGTTCGATTCCAAACTTCAATTCTGACATAGATAACTAATAAACTGGGAAATAGGTTACATCGCAGAGTATATATTGCACACGCATCGCTACTTACAAAGTCTTCTAACGATGTTTAAAAAAGTAAAATTACTTTAAGCCATCGGGGCAGGTAAAGTGTTGAATTCAGCTGTTATCATAATGCCGAGACGCATTTACTTCCCCTAACTAATGTCAGGTACCCAATTAAAGATGGGTGGATTTAAAAAAAACATTTCACCAAATTTTCACCTGGAAAAAAAAATCCCTTTGTTCTCACCGATGATCGAATCCGGGGCTCTCAGGTCGACAGTCAAGCGATCTACATCACTCGGCCATTCGTGAAAGCAACGCAACGAAAATGTCGGCCTGGCGCAATTGACTTTATCATATAAATATTTATATAAATAGCAGACGTATTATTGATATAAATAGCAGACGTATTGATATAAATAGCAGACGTATTTAGAAATATTTAACTTCTGACAATGCGATTAATAATAAATAGTGAATTTTGAAACAATGTCGACAATTTTTAACAAACGATGTATTACAACTGAATGATAGGTTGCTGATATTTTTCTCATAAGACCCCACCCCCCCTTTCTAGTCAAAGTCCTGAGTATCAAGATGTCAAGGTGTGACACATTTAGCTGACACGCGTCGCTCGATTACTTTGTACTGACGCGGCGTGTGTTCTGAACTCATTTGACCTTTTTCCCCGATAGCTGATAGGGTTTATCATTGGACAACAGCTTGGCCTGGAAAGGCTGGGGGAACAGGAAGGAGGTGGGAAGTTGGCTGGACTGGACTCACGTGTGTAGTGCCCCCTCGCCCCGCTCCACACTCTATCATGCGCCGCTGGTGTAGTATAGATAGCCTCTGTCCATGTATCTATTTTTGCACTCGCTGGACATCACGTCTTGATCCTGTGTCAGAACCGACCAAGCCAATCATCGCGGCCCGTCCGTCACAGGCCTCTGACCTTCAGCCGAGGTATCTTTGTGTGTGAGTGTGTGTGTGTGTGTGTGACACACCGCGCCGCGTCACGTGACCTCACTGTACACTCTGTAACTGCTACACTCGCACACACCCCCACACACACATTGTTACGCAGTCAGGGCTAGCGCATCGTGTTCCCTGTCGCGCAACTCCCCACCTCCTCTCACACAACTCCCCACTTGACCCTCCCAACCCCCAATAAGTGCTCATTGAACGATCAACATCAACAGAAGCGGACCTAATCACTGGATAAAAACGTTGCCAAATTGGCTTCTTTTAAATGAACAAAATTAGATTTGTCTCTGTTTTTTTTTTTGCTTTAGCTTGGTATTCAAAGAAACAAAATGAATCAAACACAGTTTTTTTTTTCTCTCTCTTTCTTTTGGCATGAAAAACAACAACTGAGGGTGGGGCGGGGGTGTGTTAAAGGGGATTTCATGGTGATTTTTGGGTTAGATGTTGAATTTCAAGTTCTGTGTTGAGCTTCTTTTTTGTCTTTCATTGCTTCTGCTGGAACATGTATGATTGCCCCAGATTACTTCTACTGCTTCAAGCCCCCCCCCCTCCCCTACTCCAGCTCCACGGCAACCTCTGATCCTTGTCTGTGCTGTTTATTTTTTTATTATTATTAAATTTCATTTTGTTCTAGTATTGATGGAAATTGTTTCAATTCTGGTGGGCCGGCTTCTGTTTTAGATCCAGTTAAATTGATTTCCTGTTCAATCTAATGACCCCCTCCTCCTCTCCCGTCCAAACCCGCTGAAGACTGGACACTGCAGGTCATCTCAGAGAGGGATGCACACTGGAACATCAAGTCGGGTGTTTTGATTTAGTTGCTTTTTTACTATCGTTTTCTTCTGTCTCTTCCTTTTCTCTCCATCTCTCTATCTTACTTCCTTTTCTCTCCTTCTCTCTCTCTTTCTTCCTTTTCTCTCCTTCTCTCTATCTTTCTTCCCTTTCTCTCCTTCTCTCTATCTTTCTTTGTTTTTCGTGCCAGTTTTTCTTTGTTTCCATCTTTCTATCTGTCCTTCCATTGTGTGTGTACGGTATATGTTTAAACAAAATTTTAAAAATCCCATAACAACAAGAGACAAACAATGAGTTGTTGAATTGTGGTTAGAGATCTCGGTATAACTTGTCTGTCAGTCACATGATAATTTCGTTTGGTTTTAACCATGCTGTATACCACCACAACAATGTCATGTGACCTTTTCATTCTGATTGAAACGTCACCATGGTAAGTGTTTAAGTCCGACGGTTCACTCACGGTTCGATCTCTCTGTGACGTCATGTGGTGGGTACGCCGTGGACCTGGAGGATGGGTGACGTCATTCAAATTGAATTTCAACGCGCAGTACATCGTCAACGTGGGCATTTGTTTAGCTTCAACTCCGCGGCTGTTTGGTCGAGATGTGAGTATCGCAGACTTGAATTTTTTTTTGCCAGCGACAGTAACCTTTGACATGTGAAGTGTCAACCTATCAGAGTCCCGCCTCAATCGCTAGTTTCATCAAACGATGCCAGTCGAAGGGTTCATATCAATGATGTTGCGCTTTATATTACATGTCTTTTTCTTATGGATGTTAATCGATGCTTCTAATGCAAAGGTTTTGTTTAATAATCGATGCTTCTAATGCATTGGTTCTGTATAGTAATCGATGCTTCTAATGCATTGGTTCTGTATAGTAATCGATGCTTCTAATGCATTGGTTCTGTATAGTAATCGATGCTTCTAATGCATTGGTTCCGTATATTAATCGATGCGTCTAATGCATTGGTTCCGTATAGTAATCGATGCGTCTAATGCATTGGTTCCGTATAGTAATCGATGCGTCTAATGCATTGGTTCCGTATAGTAATCGATGCGTCTAATGCATTGGTTCCGTATAGTAATCGATGCGTCTAATGCATTGGTTCCGTATAGTAATCGATGCGTCTAATGCATTGGTTCCGTATAGTAATCGATGCGTCTAATGCATTGGTTCCGTATAGTAATCGATGCGTCTAATACATAAAACAGATGACTGTTCACGACCTCAAAGGGCAAAGGGTGACATTTGACTGTTGTCATTTTGACCCTCGATGCAGTCCAGGGACAATTCGTATGCCGCATCTGCAGTCAGCGAATCTCACGGTTACCTCACTCTTACCCCCCCCTCCCTCCCATCCTTCCCTTTCCGTTTCTCCCTCATCGTGCGTTTTAACGTTGAGCTCATGGAGTAATCCGCGCGCGGTATAACTGACACCGTTGGTTTCTTAGATTCCTGTCACGTGGTCTTGATAGTTTTCACCCTTCCCCCACCCTCCCTTAGGTCGCCATAAAAAGTCCAACATGATGTCTCGTTTATTTTAATGGACGGTCCCTCCTACGCATTGTAAACAGGTTGAGTTGAGTTACATAGTTTGAATAGACACGAGACGAGGGGTTGAATCTATCTGTCTGTCTATCTTATCTTATCTTATCTTATCTTATCTTATCTTATCTTATCTTATCTTATCTTATCTATCTATCTATCTATCTATCTATCTATCTATCTATCTATCTATCTATCTATCTATCTATCTATCTATCTATCTATCTATCTATCTGACGGTCAGTCTGCTTGCCTGCATGTCTATGTGTCTGTCTGTATCTATGTAGATTAATCCAGTTTGATTCTTTAGTTGTTTTTATATCATTCAGGTTGTTCACTGACTTCCCTACAAACTTAATTCCAAGCTAAACTCTCCCCCCAACCTCTGACCTTTCACTCACACAAACTTAATGGCTTTTTATTTTTATTTTAAATGACTTTGTATTTTCCTCTCACTTAATTACCCATTCCCATTCACCCTCACTGCTCCCCCCGCCCCAGATTGTATGTTATTTCTTGGCATTAGTTATCCGCCCGTTCACATTCGAGTCCACGGGATTACAATTTGAACTGCTGACGGTGTGTGTGTGGGGGGGGGGGAGTATATTTACAGGCCATTGGGAAGACAGGGGACAAAAATTCAGTCGGTCTTCTTTCTGTTCGTCTGTATAAATGTTTCAATAACAATATGTGCTTCTATATCAACCTTGGGCTTGGTATCAGTGCATATGTACATGTATATATATATATATATATATATATATATATATATATATATATATATATATATATGAGAGAGAGAGAGAGAGAGAGAGAGAGAAGTATAAGATTGGGGAAGTGTCTTATGTTTTGTTAGAATCGGACACAGGCGGTCATGATACATGCGGACAGTTTAGCGGTACGTTAGACATGAAAGTTCTGTTGTTGTTTTTTTTTTTTAAATATCAAACTGTTAAAGTGACCCCTCGTGCACTACAGAAAAAGTATTGCGCTCTAACCTACATGTTTGTGAAGCATGGGTGGGCAAACTTTTAACCGTGGGCCACAGCGGTTTTTTTTTTTTTTAATTTAACTGAAGGGCCGCCTGGTCAAATGGGATGGATCATTGATGAGAACAGGTGGGGAGATGAACAGAGCGAGGGCCCGGCCTCAGCAGCCCCAGGGGGCCGTAGGTGGCCCGTGCCTGTGTTAAGAGTATTGACTACAGTAAAGTGTGTTTTAAGATCCACAAGCTGTGATCCCGTTCCGCCCGTGTAGTGTGTACTGGTAACACGTGTCCCATGATCAGTTGGAATCACCTGTTGTTGATGTTGCTGCTGCAGTAATCAATCATTGATACCGTTGAGAATTCAGTTGAATTATTATTTCTGTTTGTTTTCAGTCTGCGTGCACGTGGATCCAAGAACACGTGATCTTCTTATTAATGAATGTGTGTCTGTGTGTATGTATGTGTGTGTGAGTATGTGTGTATATGTGTATGTATGTGTGTGAGTATGTGTGTATATGTGTGTGTGTGAGAGCATGTGGATGTCTATGTGTATGTAATGTGTGTAGATATATGTGTATATGTGTGAGTATGTGTGTGTCTGTGTATGTATGTGTGTGTGTATGTGTGTGTAAGTATATGTGTGTCTGTGTGTATGTATGTGTGTGAGTATGTGTGTATCTGTGTGTGAGTATGTATGTGTGTCTGTGTGTATGTATGTGTGTGAGTATGTATGTGTGTCTGTGTGTATGTATGTGTGTGAGTATGTGTGTGTCTGTGTGTATGTATGAGTGTGAGTATGTGTGTGTCTGTGTGTGAGTATGTGTGTGTCTGTGTGTATGTATGTGTGTGACTATGTATGTGTCTATATGTCCGCGTGTATATGTATATGTGAGAGTATGGTGTGTCGATGTGTATGTGTGTGACTATGTATGTGTCTATATGTCCGCGTGTATATGTATATGTGAGAGTATGATGTGTCGATGTGTGTGACTATGCGTGTATATATCGGTGTATGTGTGTGACTATGTAATGTGTGTAGATATATGTGTATATGTGTGAGTATGTGTGTGTCTGTGTATGTATGTGTGTGTGTATGTGTGTAAGTATATGTGTGTCTGTGTGTATGTATGTGTGTGAGTATGTGTGTATCTGTGTGTGAGTATGTATGTGTGTCTGTGTGTATGTATGTGTGTGAGTATGTATGTGTGTCTGTGTGTATGTATGTGTGTGAGTATGTGTGTGTCTGTGTGTATGTATGAGTGTGAGTATGTGTGTGTCTGTGTGTGAGTATGTGTGTGTCTGTGTGTATGTATGTGTGTGACTATGTATGTGTCTATATGTCCGCGTGTATATGTATATGTGAGAGTATGGTGTGTCGATGTGTATGTGTGTGACTATGTATGTGTCCATATGTCCGCGTGTATATGTATATGTGAGAGTATGGTGTGTCGATGTGTATGTGTTGCACAAGTCGCCAGGGTGATGGAGTTGACTGCATTAGTTTAGGTTTTGTTCACATTTCTCTATATCTGTTGTCTCAAGTAGCTACACGAGTGTATGTTAACTTTACAGTGAATGAGTTATGTATTGTGTACATGTATTGTTGTATGTGTGTGTGTACATGTAGGATACCTCTTGCTTTGTCTCATTCTAGTCAAAGTTACACAATAGTGGAGTCACACGCACGTCAATATCTATACAATATCAGAGAGGATATCTGTACATACATACGTTGTTTTTTTAAATCTGCGTAACAGTACTGGGTGCGGGGGGGCTCTAGGCAAAGGTATATTTGGGCCCCTTGGGCTTTTTATGTATATTTGTATGTGTGTATGAGTGTTTGTATGGGTGTTTGTTTGTGTGTCTGTGTGTGTGTGCGTTTGTAGGTGTTTTCGTATGTGTGTCTGTGGGTCACTAAGACTGAAACAGCGCCCTGTCATTCTGTTTATTATTTATCGCTTTTTTGGGGGGGGGGGGGGGAGGAGAAGGGGGGAGGGAACAGGTTGGTAGTGAAAAACAAACCGTGGGAAACAGAATGAGGTGAACAACTCCCTGACATATTGTCTCCTGACGTAACACCAGCGGCTCTCATTCTGTCCACAATAATGGACACCTTTTAGAGCATTTTCGAAAAAAAATGCTCTATTGTCCCCGTTTTGTCTGTCTGTCTGTCTGTCTGTCCTCACCCTAGATCTCAACAACCATAAGTCCTAGACCCAAGATGTATATATCATTTTGTAGGTCTTGGCCTGCCAAGAAATAGCTTTTTTCCATTTCGCGATCTGACCTCTCAGGGCCGTAAAAGGGGCCTTATAAAGTACCGTTTTACTATAAAAGCTATATTAATAATGGACCTCCCTATATCTCAGCAACCATAAGTCCTAGACCCATGATGTATATATCATTGTGTAGGTCTTGGCCTGCCAAGTGTACATCAAAAGTCCATTTCGCGATTTGACCTCTCAGGGCCAAAATATAAGAGTTTGTTATGTACCGTTTTGCTTATATTTTAAATATAAATAATAAAAGCTAATCAAAGGGGCGTAATCATTATTTATTTTTGTAACAGTTATTCAACATGACTAACTTGTCCTTTTAATATCTTTTTTTCAGATATATGCATTACACAATTGAATTTATAAACATTTCCAAAATTTACAAATATTTACTGAAAGATAACATGAAAATGCGCTAACACGTCCTGTGTTCAGAATGGAACAGGCTTAATTGCTTGTTTTAGTTTGGTGTTGCTCATTGAGGTCCCTCAGTAGTGTGTACTTGCTGTGTTCCAAATAATTTGGTACTGTCTCTCTGTCTGTCCACCTTTCTCTTCGTCTGTGTCAGTCGAGGCGCTGAGGCGCTGACGTTGTATGTAAACTCCAGTCATTGACTCAGTTGTCTAGGTCGGCTATCGGCAACCTGTTGGACTACTCATTGATCCCTCCCCCCTTTCCCCAAAATTAAAGTTCCCCAAATCCCTTGGACCACCACCTCGTTTAGTCTTTTGTTTAGCGTCATCTTTGTTTTATGTATTTATGTCTGTTTTATATGTATTTATGTCTGTTTATGAATATGTCTGTTTTTATGTATTTATGTTTGTTTTTTACATATTTTTGTTTGTTTTTACGTATTTATATCTGTTTTATGAGTATTTATGTCTGTTTTTATATATTCATGTCTGTTTTTATGTATTTATGTTTGTTTTATGTAATTATGTCTGTTTTATATGTATTTATGTCTGTTTTATATGTATTTATGTCAGTTTTTTATATGTATTTATGTCTGTTTTATATGTATTTATGTCAGTTTTTATATGTATTTATGTCTGTTTTATATGTATTTATGTCAGTTTTTTATATGTATTTATGTCTGTTTTATATGTATTTATGTCTGTTTTTATATGTATTTATGTCTGTTTTATATGTATTTATGTCAGTTTTTTATATGTATTTATGTCTGTTTTATATGTATTTATGTCAGTTTTTTATGTATTTATGTCTGTTTTATATGTATTTATGTCAGTTTTTTATATGTATTTATGTCTGTTTTATATGTATTTATGTCAGTTTTTTATATGTATTTATGTCTGTTTTATATGTATTTATGTCAGTTTTTTATATGTATTTATGTCTGTTTTATATGTATTTATGTCAGTTTTTTATATGTATTTATGTCTGTTTTATATGTATTTATGTCAGTTTTTTATATGTATTTATGTCTGTTTTATATGTATTTATGTCAGTTTTTTATATGTATTTATGTCTGTTTTATATGTATTTATGTCAGTTTTTTATATGTATTTATGTCTGTTTTATATGTATTTATGTCAGTTTTTTATATGTATTTATGTCTGTTTTATATGTATTTATGTCAGTTTTTTATATGTATTTATGTCTGTTTTATATGTATTTATGTCAGTTTTTTATATGTATTTATGTCTGTTTTATATGTATTTATGTCAGTTTTTTATATGTATTTATGTCTGTTTTATATGTATTTATGTCAGTTTTTTATATGTATTTATGTCTGTTTTATATGTATTTATGTCAGTTTTTTATATGTATTTATGTCTGTTTTATATGTATTTATGTCAGTTTTTTATATGTATTTATGTCTGTTTTATATGTATTTATGTCAGTTTTTTATATGTATTTATGTCTGTTTTATATGTATTTATGTCAGTTTTTTATATGTATTTATGTCTGTTTTATATGTATTTATGTCAGTTTTTTATATGTATTTATGTCTGTTTTATATGTATTTATGTCAGTTTTTTATATGTATTTATGTCTGTTTTATATTCTTTATTTCTATTCAGCATTCAACCCCCAAACCTCGTAAAGTTGAATAGTCCCCCCACCCACCCACCCTATTTGTAACCATATTCACTAGTTATGCTGACCCCATGTATTACTGGCTACACCGAGAATCATCAAATAAACATGTCGTATTCCCATGACCCCCCTACTATTTATGTGTCCGCTTAATCCGTTCTGTGCATCTATCTACATATAGTATCAGTGTAATTGATTCAGTCTGTCCATCCATCTGTGTTGGATATTACTTCTGGTTACGTTTTATGGCTGTCATCTTCTTTTATGTATTTTTCTCTTTTTTTTTTACATTTTATTTTTTTTTTTTATGTTTGCAATTGTATGTGGCCCAAATGTCATGGTTAGCGACAACGTGAAGAAAGACATGAAAATGTCAATAAATGCACATGCATACAACTCGTGACCTGCTCATCGAAATGTCACTTGGGAAATGTCAAGTCATCAGTCGCCCTGTCCACCGCTTCCCACCCCCTTTCCCATCCCCCCCTCCAGCCTACCACGTGACACGCGCACGTACTCAGGCACTCACTATTGTGGGCAGACGTCAAAACTTATTTCTTACACACAGAAACAGTTGTGTGAAGTCTAGAACAGACCATGATATACGGCCAATTAGACTTTCTACATCAGACACACAGATCATCAGACACACAGATCATCAGACACGCAGATCATCACACACAGAGATCATCACTCACGCAGATCAACACACACACAGATCATCACTCACGCAGATCATCACACACAGACGCACTGATCCACAGATGCACAGAAACACAGATCCACAGACTCAACACAGATCCACAAACACACACATCCACAGATCCACAGACAAAGCTCAAACACAGGCACAGCTCATCAGACACGCATATCCATAGACAAGACACAGATCCACTGACACACAGATCCACAGACACAACACATATCCACAGACACATCAAAGATCCACAGACACAACACATATCCACAGACACATCACAGATCCACAGACACAACTCAAACAGAGACACAACACAGATCATCCGACACACAGACACACAGACCCAGATACACACACGTATCTATACTATAACATTTCTCACTGTCTCCGAGTGGTACCCAAACGCCCGTCATTGTCTGTCGCCCCTGTTAGGGGTCCCATTAGCTCCCCAAAGGTTGCGAAAGTGTGTCCGTGGATACCCCTGACACTTAAGTTCGCGAATAGATGTACTCATCTTCATAATGGAATATGATTACCTTTATAATGCGATACTTGGGTCACATGGTATAGTGACGAGTCACGCAGCAAACTGGAAACTTTCTTCATAACTCAAGGTTTTCCGAAACGAAAATTATGTGCGGCTGCGTTCTCCTGCATAACCGTTTCCGTACTTCTTGGGGTACGTTCTCCTGCATAACCGTTTCCTTACTCCTTGGGGTACGTTCTCCTGCATAACCGTTTCCGTACTCCTTGGGGTACGTTCTCCTGCATAACCGTTTCCGTACATCCTTGGGGTACGCGTACCTCCGAATGAGGACCGCTGCATTAGGTACAGTAATCTGATACAACATGATTTGGCAGTTGTGGTCAAAGAGGCCCCAGTTTCTGGAGCTTGTCAGGGTCCCAGGATATTGCTGGCGGGAGCCCTGCACACAGCCAAAAAACACAAATACATTTTTGTTATTTAACTTTCTGACGGGCCACCGGGGAAGATGAAGTGTATGAGAGTCTTACCTAAATATTGATACACAAAAACATAATAACATAAAATTAAATGTGGTGGCTTTTTGGAAATCTCATTATTATAAAAAAAAAAATGATACGCATTCTGTAGAGTTTGAATTCTGTGGTTGTTTCGAACAGTTTTTGTTTTTTTATTACTTTTATTAAACCAGAGGCAGATTAGGAAAGGTTGAGACCTCGGTAGTAGAAGCTAATTTTTGAGTTCCCCCCCCTTTCCTTTCTGTTTCATTTTATAAACTGGAGACGACGGGGAAACAGTCAGTGAAGTGTGACGTTATCATGTTTACCGGACTTTTTACGAGGCCGGGGCCAACCAATGCCTCCTACAGTACAGCGGGCACTGGGCCAACGCCGCTTACCTTCCGTTTAAACCCGGCACTGTTCAAAGCGTTTATCAGCACGCGCGTCTTCGGTCATTAGGAACCGTTGCTCACTTATCGAACGTTGTTTATCTGTTACCTTTTTTTCTCATTTTCTCTCACTCTGGCCGGTGCACCGGATTCATCCGGCGCATCCACGTATTTCAAAGCGTTGATTCCGATCTTACGGGTGTCGATGGCGATTTTTATCTGAACCGCGGGCTACACCGGGTTCTTCAGTGAGACAGAAAGGGCCGCATGAAGAGATGATATATGGGAGTTCTTATAGGAAATAGTAAAAATTGAAATGTATGCGTCATGGATGTAAACGAGCTGGGCGGATCAAGCATCCCGCGGGGCGGGATGAAACAGCCCGGGGGGTGGGTCGCAGTTTTCCCAATTCTTGGCTAATGAAACCTAGCAATTGTTAATGTTAAAATTTACTTCTTGATTTATTTATTTCACTATAGTCATTATTTTTTTTCAAGGTCAACTATAGGAACTGCATTTGTAAGACCGTCTTCATCGAGTGGGTCGGGGTTGGGGGTGTGGGGTCTGCTGTAGATGACCTTTGCCCCTACAACGAATTCACGCCAAGCAACGTCCTTTATTTCTACTAATCGCTGTGAAACATCTTATGGTCTTCCGGGCGAAAGAATTAAATACCTGGAGTCCATTAGCATGAGATAGTTATAACCATGGGGGCTTGACAGGGGCGGGGTCCATGCATTAAGGGGCAGGCCCACTTGTCGCGCTGTGTTGTATATCTTCGCTGTTGTCCATTTTGTCTGTGTACAATCTGTAGATAATGTTTATTGTTCATCGGCTGTACACAAACAATGGCAGACCACGTAATTACTTATCGCAATATTAGACCTGGTTTGTTTACGTCTGTTTTGGAACTGTTGTCATGGAAACCACCTCCTCTCTCTCTCTCTCTCTCTCTCTCTCTCTCTCTCTCTCTCTCTCTCTCTCTCTCTCTCTCTCTCTCTCTCTCTCTCTCTTCTCTCTCTCCCTCTCTCTCTCTCTCATTCTCATTTTCGTTTCTGCTCACTGAGGACTGCTATTTTGTTGACCGTATAAATGGTTTTGCTTACTGAATGGAAGTTTTGTGAATGTTTTTAGTATTGAAATCTAGCGTCTGACATTACATACACACACACACACACACTCTCTCCCCTCCCCCGCCTTTCTCTCCTTCTCTCTCTCTCTCTCTCTCTCTCTCTCTCTCTCTCTCTCTCTCTCTCTCTATGCTTAAAAAAATATACGGAATTATTCCTCACATGGTTTTATTACGCAAACATTTGTATGTGCTCTGAATCTGGGACACGTGACGTCTTGTTTGTGTTTTGATCATGGGAACTGCACGCTGGTGGACAACGAATGTTAACAAAAACTGAATCAATTAGCGGCCCATTGGTTTAAAAACTCCGTGAAGGTAGATATATGACCCCCAACTATTGTTTGTCATGCACATTGATACCATCTGATCCTGTAATAAGTCATCAGTATTTTGAAAAAAAAAATTAGATCTTTCTTAGGGACTAGTAGTTGATAGATGACGCCTCTGGAACATTGCGATGGGTAGGTCCCAGGGCACCCGTTAGTGTCTTCCTGATGTTTTGACCGACCCCCCTCCCCGCTTTCAATACGCTTGTATCCAATGACTTGGCAGTTCTGGCAAGGGGCGTCTGTTTTCTTCGTGGAAATATGGTCTTCAGAGAAATAGTTGCCACTCATTTCTGGATCAAGGGGCAGACATCTAATTCTAATGTAGACACCATACTGTAACATCTAATTCTAATGGAAGCATCGTACTGTAACATCTTTTTTCATAATGGAGACATCATACTGTAACATCTAATTCTAATGGAAGCATCATACTGTAACATCTAATCATAATGGAGACATCATACTGTAACATCTAATCATAATGGAGACATCATACTGTAACATCTAATCATAATGGAGACATCATACTGTAACATCTAATTCTAATGGAAGCATCATACTGTAACATCTAATCATAATGGAGACATCATACTGTAACATCTAATCATAATAGAGACATCGTACTGTAACATCTAATTCTAATGGAAACATCATACTGTAACATCTAATCATAATGGAGACATCGTACTGTAACATCTAATCATAATGGAGACATCATACTGTAACATCTAATTCTAATGGAAGCATCATACTGTAACATCTAATTCTAATGGAAGCATCATACTGTAACATCTAATCATAATGGAGACATCATACTGTAACATCTAATCATAATAGAGACATCGTACTGTAACATCTAATTCTAATGGAAACATCATACTGTAACATCTAATCATAATGGAGACATCGTACTGTAACATCTAATCATAATGGAGACATCATACTGTAACATCTAATCATAATGGAGACATCGTACTGTAACATCTAATCATAATGGAGACATCGTACTATAACATCTAATCATAATGGAGACATCGTACTGTAACATCTAATTCTAATGGAGACACTATACTGTAACATTCCTCATATTTTCCTTTATGTGTTTCAGTAAGTCCACAAAATATTTATCTATACCAATCTGGGGACAAGAATTTCTGTCGTCTGCGTATTTAAACTATCTCCTGCATATCATAATTGTTACCCTGAAATTCACCCTAAAGGTAAATAAAGAGTACGCACCTCCGCCCTCCTCCATTACCTCTCCACCTGAGGGGAAAGGTGGGTTAAATTATTTGCATTGAACCATATGTTACATTTAAATTTCAGTGTGTTATCCAGTAAAGTGCACATGACCAGCCGTGATTTATCTCTGGTTCCGGACATTACACACACACACACACACACACACACACACACACACACATTACACACACTCACACTTGTTTATGTCATACAGAGCACGATTGGCACCTTGTAGCATAAGTTGAAATACGGGCTGTCGACACATAAACTTTTGTCTTACTGCGCGAACAATGTGTGCGTGTACGTCTGTCTCTTTGTGCGTGCACCAAATCTAAGTGTCCGGCTGATTTCACACACGATTTCTTCAGCAGAGCGTGACGGAGATGTATATTTAGCGTAAGCTTTCTCCTTCCTCCTTCCTTCCCACGTACCCTCTCGTCCCTCCTTTACCACCCGCTGCCAAGAAGGTCACATCGGGTCACATCCGGTAGTGGAAGGGAAAAAAAAACATCTCGCGATTGTCGTCTGATCGACTCTGAACCATTCGCTGTTGTTGATCTTGGTTAATTTCAGGTGTTTAACGGTACTTTATAAATTCTTTAACCAGGTAAAATCTTTTTTTTTAATATCAGTGAATTTAGGTTACAGAGTTTGTAAATAATGTCAGTTCGTTTTGCTTTGATTTTATGAGAAAGTATTTTTTTTTAAAGGCGAATACTGATGGTCGTTTGACCCACTTGTTGCGTTCATAAAAGCTCACACCGTTCGTCACATGTGGGTGGATTTAATTTTTTTTTCTCTAAAAGTAGACCTCAACGGAATGACTCTAACGCTTGTCGCTGGTCTATGACTGCCTTTTAATCGAATGTTTTCCACAATATCCCAATCTCCAACATGTCTTTTTTTATAGATCTCTCTCTCTCACCCAGCAAGCGATCTGATATGTTTTTATGTATCTGCGTATGAGATGTATGAGAATGTGATTGTATTGTTACAATAATGCAGGATTTTTTTTAAATTTTCTGCAAGATGTGCTGCAGGCCCTGTAGGTTTTGGGTCGGGCAGCTCAAATACTTGTCGTGGGGGGGGAGACATCACTTTTGAAATGTACTTTATTTATTTTGATACGAAAAAATGGAAAAATGAGGCTCATGGGGGCACCGTTATCACAGTTTGTCGGGTTTTTTTTTTTTGGGCGCCTCCGATCAGCTCAGTTTAGTCCACTGGTTCGAATCCCACCACCTCCCGTGGGCCTTTTGTCTTCAGTGTGTTGATGGGGCAGTGGGGTCTTCAATTATTATTGTACTATCGACTATTCTACCTATAGACTGCCACGCATAATAGTGAGTGAGATGGGTCTATTTGGGGAGGGGGGTGAGTTGCTCGCTTGCCCCGGGGCAGTATAACTCTGGCCGAGTCCAGCCTCAATAGTCCATATTGTGGAGTCACGTGCTTCTGTGACCTTTCAATCACCTCATGGGTGTTTGTATTACTACCCCCCCCCTTTTTCCCCCAACCTGTCTAAAATATCATGGATAGTACTACAGATTGTTACATTTGACGGTAACGTGGTGCGTCTTATACGGGATAGAGTTTTGTCCTCATGTGACCTTAATATTGGTTTGGGGGGGGGGCGTTTGGTTGAGTGGTTTAGAGCGCTTGATGATCGACTTGAGAGTCCCGTGTTCGATCATCGGTGATCACCATGGGACTTTTTCTAAGTCCCCTCGCCTCAAATGTCATTGGTGTACTCGACTTATGTTGAGGGAGTGAAGGAGACTGGACCGTCGTGCTCACCACACAATCCCCTTCATGCGCCACAGTAACAGAAACGGAGGAATTCCAAATTTCATCTGCCCCGACAGCCCTAAAGAGCCAGTGTCACTGTTGGTTACGTCAAATATATGGAAGAGAAGCAAAAACATTTTTTTTATCATAGTCGTATAGTCCTGCGGCTGTGTGTTTGTTTACCGGGGGGGAGGGGTCTAAAACTGCTCTAGACGTAATGGCTGATGCTAAGCGGAGACGCCTCTGTATTATTCATCCAATACCCCTGGTAAAAAAAATCCCAGCATTATTTATTTTGGTATTTCTAAAAAATTCCTTCAGGTGCCAGGACGGCGTTGGGTGGAGAGATATTCATCTCCCCCTGTATTACATACCCCCCCCCCCCCTTTCTCCTTCACCCCGGTTCAATCTACCCTCAAGTCTTACAGTGTGGTACACATTTTTAAAATGTATCTGTTCTTATGATACAAGTCATTTGCTATCTAACCCCTCGCTTTAACATGGGCAGTGTTGTTACAACCCCCTCCCCCTCCCTTTCCCTTCCACAGTATTTAAAAACACTCAACGCTGGCCCGTGTTTATATGCCAATGTGCTGGGGGGGGGGTAAAAAAAAGTTCTCTTATATAGACACAGTAGCGTGTGTGTGTGTTACCTGTTAGGTAGTGAAGTAACCCATGTCACCTGAATATTCTGGTGTCTGAAATGATTTCCTCGTCCCCCGAGAGTGTCACAGGATTGCTATTTTAACTTGTTTTTCAGTTACTGGTTCTTTCTAACACTACTGGCTGGTAAGTCAGGTTTGTTTTTTAATTTATTGTAACTGTCCAGGTAGAGTGGAGTTATTGAATTGCAGTGCGGTTAATACGTTTACATTTGTGTTGATTTGTGGGGTGGGGTGGGCGGGGGAAGGGGGGGAAGCCTTCTGTTCATTTCGTAAATAAGTCTAAAACAGAGAACTGTGTCGACCCGTTAACTGTTACAAATCATCATGATGACTGCAGTAGCTGTGACATACTGTGTTCTGACTCTTTGAGATATGGGGTAGTCTATTCCTTTGGATTAAGATCCACTCCTACTGGCTTAGCCAAATTTACTCCATGCGTGTAATTTCGAAGGCAAAGGTCCATATCACGGCTGCCATCTACACACTGCTGCGTCTGCAGCATTTTGCTAACCTGGCCCCGGGGTGACAGGTGTGTGTAGGTGTATATTTGTGTAGGTGTGTGTGTGTGTACTGTGTATATGTGTGTAGGTGTATGTGTGTATATGTGTGTAGGTTAGGGTGATAACAAAAAAAATATTTTTATGAAACCACTTGCAATCGAGGAACTTTTATGTGTAATTTAAGAATATCAATTGCATTTTTGATTTTTTTAAAAAAAGTTCCCCCTCCTCCCCCTTTTTCGGAAGAAAAAAGTGGAAAAATATTTCTTTTTTCAAAAAAAAAGGACATTATTTTTTTTAGCTTAACTCAAAAGAGTAATAATAATAACTAATCAACTTTTATTAACAAATAAGATACAGATCAGTTAGTAATATGTACAGAATGTACAAGAAATGTTTAAAACATATTTTTTCCTATGAACTTCAGATTCAAAAATTGAAATTTTCTCGATTTTGCATGAAGTTCCTCCATCAGTTTCACAGCACGTTCAGCAATTTGGTTAGATCTGGGAATGTCAATGAATGACTTTTCGACTGACCAATGGGTCTTTAAACACTTAATTGCCTTCTTGCATTTTATCCTGATGAGTGAGGTAAACAGTTCATTGAAAGACGCTTCATTATAGTGTTGAGAATGGAACCAAGCATTTGCCCATTCGTAGCAGATGAAGTTGCAGGCAGGAGTGAGGATGTTGCGCCACTCTGGTATCAGAAAAAATGATATAACAGTATATATCGCACGTGAGTTCCATCTTGCCTGGTGTAAATTTGGTAGTTTCTTCCAGTTGATGCGAGGCCAACGTGAAGTTGTTTTGTAATGACGATATGCCTGACATAATTCATATAAGAACTTGAAATCATCTCGCCATCCAGGGTTCTCGTCTGTGCTAACATCATCTGTCGCAACGAGGCGGTAATCAGCCTGAAGAGTGACATAGTTTTGTGTTAATTGGTCAATGAAGGAATAGTTGAGTTTTGGTTTGCTCGTTGGCTCTTGGATAAAAAAATTCATGACATGTTTCAAAAGGAGGTCGAGTACATGGTGCTGACACCCAATATATTGTGGCTTCTGAAAGCCCTTGCTCAAGACATCATCCTGTATGAGCTTTACAATCCCATGCAAACGACTAGTATTTACTGCGGTCGTGTCGCATATTATCATGCCAATATTTTTCCAAGCATCATATTCATCAAGTAGCTGATGTAGTTCCTTGTGAATGGCCGCGGCAGAACCACTCTCACATTTAATAATACCAAGTTTGATTTCGGTTGTCATATTTTTCAGCAGAACTACTTGATACTCTTCCCCTTGAACTCTTTTACCATCAAACTGGAGACAATAGAGTTCTTTGCTTTGAAGTTTTTGAACAATTTTGGTTTTCATTTTACGTCCTACAGAGATTACTCGTTTCCAGACACCCGCCTGACTTGGAACTGGCACATCGTGACCCTGTTCAGCAATGGTTGCAAGAACATCATATGCTTTATGTGTAGAAATGTTGTTTTGCAGTACTAGCAAACCCGCTGTTGTAGTGCTTGCTCTTTGGTATTTCGGTTTGCATTCAGGAGAAGATGACGTGGAAGAATAGGTTGGCAAGTCGGGTGAAGAAGCAGAGGTTTCAGAATCCGAAGATTCTGAGACAGTTGTATGTGTTTGTATAGGTTGCGATTGAGAAGAGCTGGCTTGTGATTGGGTTTTTGATAGTCGGATTCGTTTTCTTGGGTGGATTGATTCCAAAGGGGCTTGTTTGACCATTGAATAACCAATCTTTCCTCCACTCTTAACTTGCCTCTGGTAGAGTTCTTTATCCTCCGTGCTTTTCCATTCTCCATTAACGTTGGTGACATCAAATAACTGAGAAAGTGTTGTAGTAAATTTATCAGACGGATTCTTTTTGTTTTTGTCATATAAATCAATCAGGCAATTGAGTTTCTTTCTGATGAGTGCGCTGGATAATAGTGGAAAGTCTAGAATTTCCCTCCAAAGCAATTCTATATCCGTAATCATAATTTTGATTCGATCCAGTCGCCGTTTCTGGCTATTGAACAGAAAAGTGAAGTTTCCAAGAATTTGACGGTTTGTAGGCATCCGTGTGAGATTGTTTAGCCTATCTGTCTATCTGTCTAACAATATGTCTTTCTATCTATCCATGTCTATCTACTTTCACTATCCTGACAGTAAGACTTGCAATCTTGCACTGAAAACGAGATAGTTTATCCAAAATATTCAAAAATATTCCACAATGTTCTAAAATATTCCAGAATATATATTATATATTTGCACCTGAAACAGAAAATAAAAGAAGTTATAACAATAATGAAATAGTTATATATTGTGAACTCACCCCAAGCTGGGGCGAGTTCAAACTGCGCGATATGTGAACGAAAAATTAAAAATAGGGGGAACTTTTTTCAATTTAAAAAAAATTAATGTTGCTACTGTCATCTACATATAATTGTTCCTCGAATGTGAGGGGTTTCAGTTTCGTTACGAAAAATAATGAAAATAGTTATCACCCTAGTGTAGGTGTATATGTGTGTAGGTGTATATGTGTGTAGGCGTGTATGTGTAGGTGTGTGTGTGTAGATGTGTGTGTGTGTAGGTGTAATGGAGGAGGGCAGCAATGAAACGCAGCAAAAGCAAAAAAAAAAAATAATTTTAATGGTCGATTTGCAGGACCCACCGTTTGTTGTACGACGACCCTGACACAGCGTCCTATACGCAAGATGCCACTATCTCCCCCCCCCAGCGCCCTACTCTCCCTACGCCAGTACTTATTTGGGTTGTTGGTATCAAACAGCTTGCAGCTTGTGTCCGTGTATATTGAGCTACGGTTTCATTTTGTTAAATAAAATGTTTTTTTTTTTTTGCGTCATTGGCACCTCTGGTCTGTTTAAAATCTCAAGTTATTGCATGTCTCTGTCTTCCAGCCCAGCATTCTCTGTTCATATTTTCACCTGCATATTTGAGGTATGTTTAAAATCAAAGTACCACGGTATAAATTTCTCGCTCCTATACTCCCCCATCCCGCCCGCCCACATGGACCCAGCGCCCCCCCCCCGCCGTGATACTTTGTTTATAAAGTGTGTGCAGACATAACATCCTTTGGGGGGGGGGGTGCCCCGCTCCCGATCCGTTAATAGGCTAACTAGCGGCGAATAGGTGAGAGGAGGATCTGGATCTGATGATTTCAATGACAGAGAGATGACAACCCCCCCTCCACTCCCCAAACCCCTGCTCCCGGTCCGTGTCGTTGGCCCGATACGTGATGGGGTGGGGGTGTTGATTCTGTGAAGATTGGATGACATAGTTCACGTTTCATTGGTGTCACTGGGTAGACGTGGAGGAGGGGGTGGGTCACAAAGTTACAGTATTGGTGGACATCGACCCAGGCCTATGGACGCACCCCCTTTCCCCATGATTGCCAATAATAGTTCACAACGATGTAACGGGACGAGTAGTTTCGTAGGGATATGATAATAAAACTAAATGTGGTCGAAGTGAGAATTAGGAGAAGTGGAAAAAGGAAGGGATGGGGGGGGGGCGTCGAAAGCCAGAGACATGTGTCTGTTTGTTTTTCTTCCCCAACAGGGATGGGGAAGGGGTATTGACACCAACCCAACCCCGCCCGACACATACACACTGCCGTTACTCATACTGTCATATCTGCAGACACACATACACCTGTGTTGACCCAGATACCTGACGAATCAGTAGATAAGAGGCGACCTGTTCAACACCACTGTTGTTCGATACCGTCTTTCACCTATTACTTCCGCAGTCTACACACCATCTGCAAAACAAACTAACAAAAAAAAAAACAGGGAGGTGGCAACCTACGTCCCGCGGGTCAAGTACTGTCCGTTGGTCAGTTTAATCCGGCTCGCTCTCCAAAATCTGTTACATTGAGTTTATTTTTTAAACACTCCGTGCATCTTTTTCTGGCCCTTTTGCCAAATTTGAGTACCCATTTTGGCCCACAATTCTAAAGATTTTGCCACCCATTGTAAAAAAAACAACAACAGCAGATTCCCTGAATTGTTAACGTATATACTGTATTTCTCTGAAGTAGCACAAGAAAGCGTTTTAACCTTTCTAAGACATTATTCATTCAATGTTTCATGTAAATAAGCTGGGCTGAAGGTCTTTACATTTCACCGTAGAATCTACACTTTTACATTTTACCAAAAAAATCGATACTTTTACATTTTACCGTAGAATCGATACTTTGTTGTTTTTTTTATTGGATTTACCTTTCACATTACATTTTAACGTTTAGTTCCTAAGAAATATCCGTAATGCGAAAAAGTCTAACAGTCAGACAATATAAATAAAAGCGTGTGACGCTGTAAAACCGGCACATGTGTGTGTTTTTTTTAATGATACACGTATGCGCATGAAATAAAAATTAACATAACTGTGGAATCGGACTTGCTTTACCGCCACATTTAGCCAAATAGTCGAGTGACTATTTATTCATGAGGCAGTGATTTGGGCGGAGTCATTCTTAAGTCGACGAAAAAAAAACCAAACAACTTAATTGCAGACATCAAAGCCAGTGGTTGGTCTTTAGGGCCCAAGGCAGCGACGTTGAGAAATTTGACTTGGGGGACTATGCAAAAGTTCATTGGGCTCTGGACCCTTATGGCATCATATGAATGTTTAATGGAGGGGGGGGGCCACAAGGAGTTTGGACTTTGTTGGTCGCCTAGTTTCCCCACAAGCGCAGCCCCGACTGATCGAAGGTAATGAAACAAAGTGCCGGCCAATAGTTTAAGGTTTAAGACTGGGGGTGTGGGGTCTGTGTGTGAGTTTTGGTAGCTCAGGAGAAATTTGCATAAGTATTGCAACCTGTTGCTAAGCTGGACCATAGCCAGGTTTCCGGTTCGACTCTGCCCCTTGCCTTAGCACACTGCAGCAAAAAAAAAAACCTGCCTGGCTTAGGTCAACCTGTCCTCACTTAACATGACAGCGTTATATAAAAAAAAGACCCGGCCCGTGATTTAAAAAAAAAATCGTTGCAGAACTTGTTGAAGGATCTGTATATATGTATGGGTCGTGTTGAAGGATCTGTATATATGTATAGGTCGTGTTGAAGGATCTGTATATATATATGGGTCGTGTTGAAGGATCTGTATATATGTATGGGTCGTGTTGAAGGATCTGTATATATGTATGGGTCGTGTTGAAGGATCTGTATATATGTATGGGTCGTGTTGAAGGATCTGTATATATGTATGGGTCGTGTTGAAGGATCTGTATATATGTATGGGCCGTGTTGAAGGATCTGTATATATATAGACAGACCGGTATGTTCGCTTAGACCTGCTGGTCTGCTCTGTCGGAATACCGATTGAATTGTGTGTGTGTGTGTTTGTGTGAATGCATGTCACCGGCAATTAGTGAAAGGTACACCGTGCGATGATCGCTCAATCTTAATATTTGAGTGTCGTTGCGTGCTGTTGTTTGACGGGGGCTGTAACTATGAAGAATACAGTCACGATACAGGGGTATCGAATACAGACAGATGGTGAATACAGTCACGATACAGGGGTATCGAATACAGACAGCTGGTGATGGATTTACTCATCGAAAACCTCCCCCCCCCCACACACAAAATGATGATGTTAAATCATTTTATACTGGCATGGTTGAAAATAGTTACAGACATGGCATGACTAAAATCTACCGAAGAGTACGCCCACTATCTGCTTTGTATGTCGTCTAAAGACTAATTACAAACGATATTGTGCCATGGACCTTTCTGTCGACTGGTGCTGGGTTCCTATACATCATTTTGGTTTCGAAATGGCGCGTACCCATGGCAACAAGAGTAATATACGTCACGTGAGCGGATTGCGTCATTTGGAAACTGGCTAGCGTGCACGGTACTGAACAAATCGCGTCACTAGCTTCGGATATGACGCAGAGCAGACGGTGGATGAACTCCCCCATGAATCTATTTAGTCATGGTTTGTTCATATCTGTTATTATCTACCTGGCTAGTATTAACCGTTTTGATCATATTATGGAGCGTTTCATAATACCTGTTAGTATTCAGCACCCTAGTATCGAGTCTGTATTCTACATAGTTCAAACCCATCAAAAAAAAAAAAACAGAACTATACTACAAGCACACAACAAACAGTGTAATTAAGTTTTCAATTTTGTGTGTGCTAAATTCTCATTTAAAACAACAAACACGCAATAGTTAATGTTAGCAGTGCAATGTACAATTGAACAGCAAAAAGGTTTTACAGTGGGTACATACAGATCATGTTAGAAGTATAAATATATATATATATATATATATATATATATATATATATCTTGTTATCAGAAGTATAAATATGTATATGTCTATCTTGTTATCAGAAGTATAAATATGTATATGTCTATCTTGTTATCAGAAGTATAAATATGTATATGTTGGTCTTGCTAGATGTCGCCCATCTATTTACTAGATATCATTTCAAGAATGTATCCATCGTTCACTACCTGTCCACTTGGCATTTTTTCTCCTCAAATGGCGCACTGTTTAGGAAATGAAAAGGTGATGCTGTGCACCCTAAGGTTGTCAGGAGGTAACTGCACTGGCCTTCAATTTGAATACGGAGCTCAATGGGCCACTCCCACGAAACGACATCAATGATCATGATCTGAGGAACTTTTTTTTTTAGCGTAGACCGGGTCGTGATGTCGATCACCTGGTGTCGTAAGAATCGGTTGATTTGTTTGTATTGTAATAACTGCGTGCTAAAGGTTATAGTAACGGTTTAACTCTAGTATTGATATGCTTCCGTTGTGTGGTACCGCGATGATCCAGTGATGATGTACAGCAATGATTCCATGCTAGTTATGTCATGCTGTGATATAGTTATGTCATGCTGTGATATAGTTATGTCATGCTGTGATATAGTTATGTCATGCTGTGATATAGTTATGTCATGCTGTGATATAGTTATGTCATGCTGTGATATAGTTATGTCATGCTGTGATATAGTTATGTCATGATGTGATATAGTTATGTCATGCTATGATATAGTTATGTCATGCTATGATATAGTTATGTCGTTGTGAAGAAGTAAACAAACACATCAATCATAACTCGTTCGTCTACAGTCCTAACATCTAATAATATAAAACAACACATTGAACTGTGTGGAATTACAACTCATCGGCAATTAAACACGTCTCAACGTCCGTCCATTTGTTGCTGCACACATACCAATGACATTTTATGAACTCGACAGCCTTGAACTAGGTCGTAGGTCGTATACAATATCGGATTACTGGTTTATTTTTTTTTCCCGTAACTGGATTGTAATTAAAATGAAGGGATGGGATTTGCTGATAAAAAGATGAAATCAGGGTAAAGTAACTCATTCCGACTGATGACGACCCTTGCTATGACAGGATGTTGTCTATTCATACCATCGTTGAGGCTGCCTGTAACCGTCTCCCTGTATGATTGCCCCTCTCCCTGTTAGTTCAGGAGGTGTGTCCTGACACGTTATTCAGACACAGTTGACAGCATCGGAAAGTCAGGTAGATGTGCGCGCTTTGTTCGGTGCGCAAAGAAACAATGAATTCACCAAATACTGGATAGTGTGTGCAATACATGTACTTCAACACTTGCAAAGCTCAACTATTGTACATAAAGACCAGTCACCTCACACCTGTTATAGTCAATTATAAAATAGAGAAAGATTATCCCTTTTTTGTTGCCTTGTTCGTAACGCTTTACAACGGAGTACATTGTGGTATGTTGTACAGGTATTGTAGAGATTACCCTCAGGTATGTTGTACAGTTTAGTAGCTTCACAAATAACTTAGGTGTCTGCTTTTGTTGGTTGTTGTTTTGTTTTCCCGCGTCATCAAAAAGAGCCACACTTACCAACAGTCTGTTGAAACGGTCATTCGTGGCGCTTTATATTGTTACTATATTGTGACGCCACGCGCACTGTCTAGTTATCGTTTATGAACAACGGCTGTCCGATGAATAAAGCTTTCATTGGCTGACGTACCCAAGTAAAGCTAACGGCAGTTTGTGTTGCCAACATATTCCCGATGCAGTTTGGAATTTACATTTGTGACAATGTCAACCAGTGTCCAGGTTATTCGTGTCAACATCGTCCTCTGACCATCCTCCCCCTCCTAGTTCCCTCCACATTATCTTGATTCATTTTATCTTTCGATTTCCGTTCTTGTAATGTACTAAGTACATTCCTTTCCTTTGAGCAAGTACATCCATTTATGTGTCACAGTAGTTAGTGTACGTGGGTGAAGTCCCTGTAAGGATGAGATGAAATCTCTTAGTTCCTAAAAAAACACTAATGGGACGGTTTTTGGCAGTGTCTCTTCTTTCATCCCCACCACACAGCTGATAGTGCGATGGTCATAAGAGTCATACGGGAGACGTAGCGGGGACATTAACCATGACATCATCGGATATCGAACCAAGGACCCTAAGGTAGGCAGTCGAGCGTTTTTTCCTTCTATTTTTTGCAACATTGCCTACTCACTTTGAACTTATTATCTTGAGGAAGTCGGTGAGGAATTTGAGAACCATTGGTTGTGTTTGCAAAATGTCTAGTTTTGGTTGGGAAAGACATCTGAGAATCACGGGTTGTGCTGGTAAATTGCTTGTTTTCAGTTTCTCAAGCATAGGAGAATCACTGATTGAGTCTGTGAAATTGCTTGTGCGGGGTAGTCAGACATAGGAGAACCACTGGTTGAGTCTGTGAAATTGCTTGTGCGGGGTAGTCAGACATAGGAGAACCACTGGTTGAGTCTGTGAAATTGCTTGTGCGGGGTAGTCAGACATTGGAGAACTACTGGTTGAGTCTGTGAAATTGCTTGTGCGGGGTAGTCAGACATTGGAGAACCACTGGTTGTGTCTGTGAAATTGCTTGTGCGGGGTAGTCAGACATTAGAGAACCACTGGTTGTGTCTGTGAAATGTCTAGTTTTGGTTTAGCAGACATTTCAGTCTCATATTTGTAAAAGGCGTGTTTTCTTAATCATTGTTGGGTTTTAAAAAAATATCGTGTTTCACTTGAATTTGTTTAAATATTGTTACTGCATTCAGTTTAAGTGTGTGTGTGTCTTCTCTTCTACCGGTTAACAGGTTGTGTGTGTGTGTGTGTTCTCTAGTACCGGTTAACAGGTCACCAGTCACCACCACAGCAGATCTCCAATAGTCTCGAACTCAGATCAACAGTCGACAAAACATCCCCAAGAGGATGTGTGTTAGAGATTATAATCCCAGACCTTCTCACCCCCACCCCACCCCTATCGCTCTCTCTATCGACATGAGTCTGTCTTTATCGGCCACGGTGTGTGTGCCAACAACAACAACGTGAAGTAAATCGACACCTACGCTTGACCTCCCCGACCCCTCCCACTCCGACCCCCTTACCCCTTCAGTAAAAAAATGACTACAACAATGTAGCTTCCCCCACCGATCAACCAAAAACAAAAAAAAATCTCCGTGAAATCTCTTCTCCATCTCCTTGACTTTATTAGCTAAGTCCTTGGTGATTCCCGTTGGGTGGGGGGTGGGGCTATAGATATGTAGCTGAGGGTGGTGGTGAGGCTATGTGGGCAGTGAGACGAGAAGACGCAGACACGTTTAGGTCTCGTTTGCTAAATTAATGGACGCCGGGAACTTGTGTCCATTTCCTTAGTCCAGTGTCCACCCTCTCCCCTCCCTCTATTTGACTCATCGCCCGTGAAGTCCACTTGGAGGGATCAATGACTTTGACTCTCTGTTTGTTCAATGTCCCCGGCGACAGTGTTTACATTTGTGACCCACTTAGCTCATACTCGCTGTTTCAACATGGTCCCGTCCAGGGACGCTTAGCAGGCGCCACTCGCCCCCAACACACACCCCCACACACACACACACACGATCTTTCTTTGCTGAGATCATCTCTCCACCATTCCCGCCCTCCCCCTCCTCCTCCACCGTCTGTTAAACTGCTAACAGTTCATTGGGGAAGTTTTGAAAGTGTCGGCCTCCATGTTTAGTTGTGTCTTCTACAACAGTGTTTGTACACACTTGAAAGTGTCTGCCTTCATGTTTAGTTGTCTTCTACAACAGTGTTTGTACACACTTGAAAGTGTCGACCTCCATGTTTAGTTGTGTCTTCTACAACTGTGTTTGTACACACTTGAAAGTGTCTGCCTTCATGTTTAGTTGTCTTCTACAACAGTGTTTGTACACATTTGAAAGTGTCTGCCTTCATGTTTAGTTGTCTTCTACAACAGTGTTTGTACACACTTGAAAGTGTCTGCCTTAATAGCACATTCAAATACTCGGACTCGTCATTAAAAAAAAAAACTATTGAAATATCGTCATATTTATGAATATGAATTGGTCAACATTATTTAACTGAGAGATCCGGTTTCCTCTCTGTGTCGATCGGATCATTTCTTGCATTGGAGTCTGTCAGAATATTCTCAGTCAAAATGAGACGTTTATCCCTTAGGTCCTGTAAATCATTATGGGATTGTTTTTGTAATGTCGTTCACTCATCCCCCACCATAGCCGACAGTGCAATGGCCGTAGAGTGGGGCCAATGGAAACATGTATGGAACTTTCACCATGTCGTTGGTCGTAACTTGCGATCGAGACCCTCGGGTAAATAGTCGAGCGCTCTGCCGTCCCATGAGTGGTTTGTATTGAATCTCATCCTTACACACCGCGCGACGATCACTGGAGGGTCGCACATCTTTTTAGTCGCATGTTCAAATCTCACTGATGCTGACAAAGGTTCTATTAATATGAGTTTATCGGTATACATGTTGTAGCAGTCATATACTTGTGGACTTAAACGATTGAATTATGGGAATTTCGTTGCAGTCATAGACTTGTGGACTTAACGATTGAATGCAAGCTGGCACAACTGTACATTCTCCAAGCACGCTGAAAAAAAGTATTAACTAACCCAGTTAATTTAAAAAATAACACGTATAAAAATATGAATTAATGGCACGCGCTAAAAAAATATTATTGGATTTGTTTCAATTTGGACATTTTGTAAAATTCTTTGAGCCTCCCATGATTTACAAGTATCAATTAAGTATCGTGTTAGATTTCAATTGAATTTATTTGGGTTTTTTTTTCTTTTTTAAATTTAAAGCATTATTTTTTTTTTCACGTTTATTTGTTTTTAATTAATACATAAAATGGCAGCATGCCAAACATGGGTTATTAGTTACATACTCTGTGTGTGTGTGGTAGGCCAAACATGGGTTATTAGTTCCATACTCTGTGTGTGTGTGTGGTAGGCCAAACATGGGTTATTAGTTCCATACTCTGTGTGTGTGTGTGTGTGGTAGGCCAAACATGGGTTATTAGTTCCATACTCTGTGTGTGTGTGTGTGTGGTAGGCCAAACATGGGTTATTAGTTCCATACTCTGTGTGTGTGTGTGTGTGTGGCAGGCCAAACATGGGTTATTAGTTCCATACTCTGTGTGTGTGTGTGTGTGTGGTAGGCCAAACATGGGTTATTAGTTCCATACTCTGTGTGTGTGTGTGTGTGTGGCAGGCCAAACATGGGTTATTAGTTCCATACTCTGTGTGTGTGTGTGTGGTAGGCCAAACATGGGTTATTAGTTCCATACTCTGTGTGTGTGTATGTGTGTGTGTGTGTGTTGTACGAGGTGTGGTGTCAATTAAATTAGAATTTGATGCTGACAACCTGCTAGTGGTGGAGAGAGTCGTTTGTCAGAGACAAGAGCCAGGGATGAGTGGAGGGAGAGAGAGAGAGAGTTGTTTGTCAGATATAGAGACAGGGATGAATGCAGAGAGAGGGGGTTGGAGGGAGGGTCGAGATGTATTACATGTCAATTAAAATTGTTCACGTGCCATCAAAAAAAAAAAAGAAATACGTGAACTGAAAAAAAGAGAGAGAGAGTGTGGATGTAAAGGAGAAAGAAAAGACAGAAAAGGGTGGACCGTTGGCATTCGGAGCAATGCTTCTCAAACCGTCACGCCGCATGCCACCTCAAGTGTTCCGCCAAAAATAACATATAAAATTAAACATTTTGTTTGCAAAGGACAAAGATTTCCAACCGTGTGAAAACCAGGTATTACTTTAGCTAGCAGTGTGGGTGCTTGCTTCAGTAACCAGGTATTACTTTAGTTAGCAGTGTGGATGCTTGCTTCAGTAACCAGGCATTACTTTAGCTAGCAGTGTGGGTGCTTGCTTCAGTAACCGGGGATTACTTTAGCTAGCAGTGTGGATGTCTTCATCTGTTAGGTCCCTGTAAGGATGAGATATTTTTCTCCTGAGTCCTACTATTGCGACAGTGCCCTTCATTCACCCCCCCCCCCATCACAGGGCACCGATAGTGCAATGGCCATGGGGGCACCACGAGAGATATGGAGGGGGGCTTTCTCCGTGGAAAAATTCAGTGGAGGTTGAACCCGTGACACTCAGGTCGAGTCGATTGCTCTATATCACGACCATCCGTATCGTCGCATTTTTTCATTGCGATCTTGTTTTCTTACACAACACTGCCTCAGTGTAGAGTGTAAATGTCCCCTGACAAAAAATGTCCAAGTTGTTCAGTCGCCACTTCTAAAAAAAGATTGAGATCCACCTGATTCGGAAGTTGACGTCACCTTGTTTACAAAAAAAAAGAATTAAAGGGAGATGAGAGCAATTAGACAGCTATCGTTAATAGGAGATGGGAGGGGGGTCTATATGAAAAAACAACAACTTTCAACTTCTGAGAGTTGCATTGCGCTAGGCGCTTTTGTTTGTAGTCTCAGTAAACAGCAGTACAATGAACAGATAGACTAAAAAATATTACATCGTTTTACAAACTTCTAGGGCAAAAAACACGCTTGGTCTATTATTTCCATGCAGCGCCTTCATCGTTTCTACATGATCTGTGTGTGTCCTGCATTCACTATGGGGCTTGACTGGTTTCAAGCTTTTCTCCTCCGCTCCCCTCACCCCCACCCCGCCTGAATCGGTGAACATTTGGTAACTAAGGGATGGTTTCCTCTCTATGTAGATCGGATCATGTAGTCTTGATTCCTGTTATGTCTGGATATTTTTTTTTATTGAGATCTGGATATTTTAGGAACCATCTGTATATAATTAAATTTTATCAAACAATAGATCCAGATATTTGTATTTTATCTGATATACAGCTTTGAATTATTTTCTTTATATTTAGTGTCATCTAAATATTATTTTCTTAAATATCCTCTGCGTAATTGTTCAAGGAAATATTTGGCCGGCCTGTTGCCAATCTATGTCCTAAATCTATCTGAGGCCTCGTGTAGGCTTGATTTGTATGTCAGGGGTATTCCTCACACCACCACCCCCGCCAGCCCCATGGAGACGCCCAATCCATTCAGTTCGTGCAGACACTTTCCTGGCCACATCCTACCTCATTATATACAATCACTCACACACACACACACGGGGAGGCAGCATTCCCCACCATATTAAACCATAATACTGGCATAAAACCCATGTATTACTTTCTTACTGTTGCCAACGCCAGATTTAGAAAGTGTAACTGGAAACGTAAGTTTCTCTCATTGACACCCACCCACCCTCACCACGAATCAAGTCATATACCTCTTGGAACTTTTTTTTTTCCCCTTCGAATTTAGTGATGCATGACTGCGGCCGAATTCACGGCGTGGTCTCAAATTATTGACCATCTGGGCTCCCGCGTTCTCAAATTATTGACCCAGTGGGCCCCGTAAATGTTTGCTGACCCATTTCTGACCAGATTCGTTATTGCTCAAAAAAAAAAAAAACGACAAAGGAGTTTCTTTCGTCTTTTATTTCGTGCCGGCTTCACGATCAACCGTTGAAAATGGCCGTCGGCGTGATCCATAAAAGTGAAATTGCCTATTGATTGAGATCCATCCAGAGTTGTGGCTGTTTGTGGGTGTATGCGTGTATTTACGCCTCTTTGTGCTTCTGGCTTTTTTTTTTTTGTATTTCGCTGTCCAGATTTGGCATGCCATATTATTTATTTTGGCCTTCTTTTCCTAGTCGTTTGTTTACCTGGCAATGTGATTGCCTACTGATACACAATGCGATTCATAGAGTGACATAATGTTCTGGCATTGTGTACTTCTATGTATAGACTAAAAAAACAAAAAACCATAAACTATCCCAGCCGTCTCTGAGCGATGAAGACTAACATTTGTAACCCCCCCCCCCCCCCAACCTTCCGCACCTTGTATTGATCACGTGTTTACTGTCATCAGCCGCCAGAAAGGACTTCCTCTTACAGTGCACTGTCTTAGAGAATGGGTTTCCCATTACAATTCATTGTCTTGCGAGCACTGAGAACCACGTTTTGTCCGTGCCAGGTTGGCCGTTCACTCAGGTTGTTGTTGCTTGTTTTGTTCTTACTTCTTACACTTCCAGACGTCACCCGGTGCATGTCTTTAAACTGGACATGGAATCGGAGTTTGGGGGGGGGGAGGCGGGAGGATATTGAAAGGGGTGGAAGGTGTGGATTGATGACGCTTAGATCTCGTGTCTGACATGACACTACGTCACGGCATGACAGAGCCATTCATTAAGCGGACTGAATATTTTATTTGTCTTGCTTAGAGGTGATTGGAGATTGGCGTATGCTGTGGTGAATCTCCAAGACATGGCCCTGTTGTCTGTGGTAGGACCTGGCCCTGTTGTCTCGTGTAACGATGCTGTTATTGTGAGAATCAAAACATCACCAGTTAATAAAACTCTGCTGCTGCCGCATCGCCTTCTTCTCCGTTATAAGATTCACTCACAATGTTTACTGTCGCTGTCTGTTTGATAACTTTCAACAGAACTGACTTCACACTCAACAGAACAACTGACTTCACACTCAACAGAACAAACTGACTTCACACTCAACAGAACAAACTGACTTCACACTCAACAGAACAACTGACTTCACATTCAACAGAACAACTGACCTCACACTCAACAGAACAACTGACTTCACACTCAACAGAACAACTGACTTCACACTCAACAGAACAACTGACTTCACACTCAACAGAACAACTGACTTCACACTCAACAGAACAACTGACTTCACATTGAACTAGAGTGCCGGTGTTGTAACCTTTCACATTCACTGACCTCGCTAATAAGCGTTTTTTTTTTTTCGGTTTTAGCGACCCACCTGTAAAAAGAAAGATAAGCTAAAATGAATAACGATTCATTAACTATCCCAAATATTTGGCGACTCAATTCAAATCACCTCGCGGTCCGCAATTTGAGACCCAGTGTATTATTGTTAACAACAACGTAAAACTCAAATGCACATTTTCAGACATTACTGTTTTGCTAACATTTTTAACTTTTTTGCCTGTTAAATTTTGTTTGTTAATTTAATATTTTTGATTGTTAACATTTTATTGGTTAACATTTTTGATCACTGTTGTACTTCACCTTGTTTTATGATTTGTTTTTTATATTAAAGAATGGCAGTCACCAGGTCAACCCACTGACCCTAGATGACCACGGAGTTTATCTCAAAGTTTTATTTATGGAGAAAGCCCCCTTTCTATTTATACATTGCTATTATTTTTTTCGTTCACAGGTTGCCCCCCTCGCTGTGAAGCTCGGAATTATTCACCTGGTCGGCCACAAGTTCAGGATTATTATTATTATTGTTGTTGTTGCTGCTGCTGTTCTTTGTTCGTTCCATATCAACGAAGGGAAACTAAAGAGTGGTAGCCATGGGGAAGGGCATGTCGCACCTGTCCAAAGAGGACCTGAGGTTCCTGCAGGAGAACACAAAATTCAATAAAGACGAGATCAAGCAGTGGTACAAAGGTTTCATGGTGAGTAGCCCCAAATACTGTACTGTAGCCCCCAAAACTACTGTAGCTCTAAAACTGTACTGTAGCTCTAAAACTTTACTGTAGCCCCCAAAACTGTACTATAGCCCCTAAAACTGTACTGTAGCCCCCAAAACTGTACTGTAGCTCCAAAACTATACTGTAGCTCAAAAACAGTACTGTAGCAGTAAAACTGTACTGTAGCTATAAACTGTTCTGTAGCCCCCTAAAACTGTACTATAGCCTCCTAAAACTGTACTGTAGCTCTAAAACTGTACTGTAGCTCCTGAACTGTACGATAGTCCCCAAAACTGTACTGTAGCTCCCAAAAACTGTACCGTAGCTCCCAAAAACTGTACTGTTGGTTGACTATCTGCTCCCTTCCCCCCCCCCCCCCCATTCCCAATCATGGTAAATTTTTTTTAACTAGTTAATTTTTTTTTTGTTTTACTTGCAAACTTTTAATCCTAGTAATTGCCACCCTTAAGGCTGGCTCCTCAAAGAAACCTATTTCCACAATAGACGTTTTTTTTTTATCACAAGCTTGGTAGTATACAAGTAAAAATATCTACTTGATGATGTTGGTGCTGGTATTTTATCAGTTCCACTCTGACAGGATTTATAATGTGACGTACAAACTCAAAAAAAATGTTCTTAGAAATTTAAGTTTACTTCATATATATATATATATATATATATATATATATATATATATATATATATATATATATATTGTACCATATTGTAGCACTTATGAGGCGGGATTGTCGTAAAAGGTTGTCGACTTGTGACGTCAAATATGAATATATATATATGGCGGGTGTGAGACTGATGATTCTTCAACTCGTGACCTATGATTTAAAAATTTAAGATATGTTAAGTGTGGCGTCTGCCTATTCTGTTCTCATAATCATGGAATTAAATAGCTCTATTAAAACTCGAAATAAATTAATTAAAGTAATCGATTAATTACTAATTATCCTTTAGACAATAGTATTTGATATAGCTGGGTATATATATATATATATATATATATAGAGTAGATGTTAAATGAAAATGTAATCAATGTAATTGACCGCGGTAGGTAATGACGTTATACTTAAGTCGAGAGAGTAAGTCAATCTTCTTCTCATACATTGATTGCGTCATCCTATCTTCATACATGTACTCGCTAACACGGTTGATCCAATTTCGTAGAAAACACATATTGAGTCGGACTCGAGTTGAGTTCACAATCACTATTATACATTTCGACTTACGTTTTAATAGGTTATAAAAACTAGATTGGCTATTTATAGATTATTCATACAATCTATAGTTCCATAACATTATTATGTGGTATTTGTAACGTCTAATATTTTGTTTCTCTGACTTAATCTAGTAACAATGGGTCATACGAGTGTAAAGTTGATTCAAGGATGCCATGACATGTTAAGAGGACATTAAAAATGTGCCGCTACCGGGTTTCAAATGGATCTCACATCTGGGAAACGCGGTTTAGTCTGAAAGCGATAAATAGCGATGACCAATGGTCCACAGTATAGCTTCTAGAGGAACTGATTGATTGTTATTATATAGATATCTTTCAAGTTGAAAACCAAGGACCCATGAGTGTACAGTGTACATGACCAAAAGGACCCATGAGTGTACAGTGTACATGACCAATAGGACCCATGAGTGTACAGTGTACATGACCAATAGGACCCATGAGTGTACAGTGTACATGACCAATAGGACCCATGAGTGTACAGTGTACATGACCAATAGGACCCATGAGTGTACAGTGTACATGACCAAAAGGACCCATGAGTGTACAGTGTACAAAAAAAGGACCCATGAGTGTACAGTGTACAAAAAAGGACCCATGAGTGTACAGTGTACAAACCAAAGACCCATGAGTGTACAGTGTACATGACCAATAGTACCCATAAGTGTACAGTGTACATGACCAATAGGATCCATGAGTGTACAGTGTACATGACCAATAGGATCCATGAGTGTACAGTGTACATAACCAATAGGACACATGAGTGTACATGACAGATGCTGTAAGAACGTTGAGAAGTGTCGTCGTAATTGTTAACAGCGAATTTCTTTGTCTGACTCTTAAGAATTATGACAGTTTAAATGCACTTGAAAACGTAGTTGAACAAATAGGGTATGTGGGGGAAAAGTGTACACAGAAAAATCAACGATATGGCTGTTAAGTTACTGCTTTTATTGTTGCATTTTAAGGGAGGTGGGGGGTGATAATAATGTTAGCTTTAAACCTAATGACTATAGTTAGTCGGCAATAGAACACCTGGCATGCAGGGCATATTAATATATTGGTAGGATTATTTCTTAAGTTGATGACACATGTCGAGTGGAGTAGGTGCAACCACTGAGAAATAAACACTAGATGGTGCTACTATCAACGTGGTCCCTTTTGTCAAAGGACAATTTCTTGTGTGGGCTTAACAAAAGAAGAAAAAAATTTCAAGCACTGTCACAGATTTGCACACCAATAGACTTGCCACATTCGCACCACTCAAAAAAATAAACAAGACTCTATGATAATAAACACTAACACAATACGTGCATTGTTTATTGTAATGCAACCCCCGCCCCTCCTGTTATGTTAGAGATGACATTGAAACTTACGTCCACTCTTGGCTGTATTTAGAATGTATCAACTGGTTGAAATTAACGTCTATTCTTGGCTGTAGTGAGAATGTACCAACTGGTTGAAACTAACGTTGATTTACTTGGGTGTAGTGAGAATGTACCAACTGGTTGAAGCTTGGGAAGGAGTGACTTACATTGCCCGACGTTCTGGTAAATGCTGCAGCTGGGTTTAAAACCTTGCAGTCTTGAAATCACGCGTGATGAAATTTTGCTACTGCACATATCCCGTCACCTGCTCCACATTTAGTCAGTGCCCTCCCCCCTCCCACCACCCCAGCGGCGTAACTATTGTTGGTGATGTTGGGGGCCAGGATCTAAATAAACAAACAAATGCCGGCCCCCATTCTTTTAGATAAAAAATGGTCAAAATGACACCCATGGGGGATCGCCTTTGCCCCCCCCCCCACCCCTTCCACCCTGTAGAATGCACCCCCATCAACTTGGGGTCCAGCTACTCTCCATAAGACTAGTAAAATACGTGATTGGCACATAAGTAGGTCGGTGTGTGACACTTTAACACATATCTCCCCTCCACCCACTCCCCCCCCCCCACAAGCCCCAATCCGTTCTGCATGATGAGCCAGGATTGCTCTGTTTTACGTTTTAATCTCGTAATGTTATCAGAGACCTGTGTCTGGGAAAGGGGGGTGGGGAGTTGGGAAGGTTATTCAACTGTCCTACCCTTTCACTCCCTGCCCCTCATGCCCAGCAGTCCCACCCTACCAACTCTTTTTCTGCCCTCTAGTTATCTTGTTGTTTATGCAACTCGACATTTTCTTGTTCCAGGCCCCAAGGACTTTGATCTTCACTGAACCGTGACATTTATACACGCGTGGTCTGCTGTAGCTGATTACAGATACACTATTGTTTGTTATTGTTTGTATGTTGGATAGTACAGCAGTGGGGCGCAGTTTGGGATACATGGTGGCTCGAACGGCATTGGGGCGCTTCTTGGGTTACATGGTATTCAGTACAGCAGTGGGGCGCGGTCTGGGTTACAGGCTGGTTAATACAGCAGTAGGGCGCTGCTTGAGTTAAATTGACTTTCTAGAGACGATCACAGGAAAACCACTTCAAGCACAATATACTGGCATTTAAATTTGAGGCACTACATTATAAGGTCGTCCTAGAACGTTTTTCTTTCTGGCACCATTTGCTGCGGTATTATGGGAAAAAAAACTTCGTTGGTTGCAAGTGGTCTGTTGTCAAATACTTTGAATCAGACAAATAAGCTTTTATTTTTTTTTTTTAATTAATACATGTAATCAGCAATGTAAGCTATTATTGTATGGATATCTTTTTTTTTCTTTCAACGAAATACATTGTTGTTGTGTTACACAATATAATACAACATGTAGCTGTACAGTTAACTGAGAGTCAACGCCAGAGAGTATTGTCTGAGACCACACTAGGGAGTATTGAGACCACACTAGGGAGTATTGTCTGAGACCACACTAGGGAGTATTGTCTGAGACCACACTAGGGAGTATTGTCTGAGACCACACTAGGGAGTATTGTCTGAGACCACACTAGGGAGTATTGTCTGAGACCACACTAGGGAGTATTGTCTGAGACCACACTAGGGAGTATTGTCTGAGGCCACACTAGGGAGTATTGTCTGAGGCTACACTAGGGAGTATTGTCTGAGGCCACACTATGGAGTATTGTCTGAGGCCACACTATGGAGTATTGTCTGAGGCCACACTATGGAGTATTGTCTGAGGCCACACTATGGAGTATTGTCTTAGACCACACCATGGAGTATTGTATGAGGCCACACTATGGAGTATTGTCTGAGACCACACTAGTGAGTATTGACTTATATCCCACCCGAGACTGCGGAACTGTTATATTAAAACCATTCCAAACAAACTTGTTCTTATTTTGTAATCTGCCCTGTAACTTTGTATACTCGATGACACTTTTTGCCACTGCTAAACGGACCACTTGTATGCAGTGTAGACATTGAATAGTGTTACATCTAAACGGACCACTTGTATGCAGTGTAGACATTGAATAGTGTTACATCTAAACGGACCACTTGTATGCAGTGTAGACATTGAATAGTGTTACATCTAAATGGGCCACTTGTAAATGTACAGTAGTAATTGTTGGCCGTTTACCAGGTGATGTTCGTTACACTCAGCCCAGCTGGTCCCCCACTCATCCAGCCAGCTGTGCCTTATGTTCATTCATTCTCCATTGTTCAGTTTTTAATCTTGAGTACAACTAGATAATGAATGTTCGACACTATTCTGGCAAGCGAAGAAAGCAACAAAAGCATTGCTATTTTTTAAAAGACATGAGGAGTCGTTAAATGAATGAACGTGATACACGCCCCCTAGTTACATTACCTACTTGTAGGTCTGGTTGTTTGTTATTCTGTCTGTCATCTCTTTTTTCTTCTTTCTGTCTGTCGGTCTTCAATTTGCAAATAGAAAAAAAAAACAATATTTGACTCATGAAGTATGACTATGCACTGTTACGGGTCCTTATATTGAAGATACTTGTAGAAGGTGTAATAAATCAGACAACACAAATCACGAAGTTAACTCCAGTGAAGTAACATCAAACAATCATTTAATACTTGAACATGAACTGACATAAAGGTAGAATCAGGAGGAGTACAATAGCAAACTGTAAATATGCATCCATCTACATAGACGCCCAAAGCTAGACTCTACTAATACATGCATCCGCATCCTATGATGCACAGAGCTCGACTGATCATAAACAAACCATGTGCTCCCAACTGTCGGTTTAATATACGTCATTTGTACCAAATGACGTATACACTAAAGCTCCCAATATTTACACTCAAGATGGCGGAATGACGCCATAGATACTGCGGTGGGCGGAGCCTAGCAAGCTTAGACTATATTATTTCTCCACATTCCTCCCCTCTACCTAAGCATGATGTAATCATGTAAAACCCAATACTAATACCGACAAAAGGGAAGCCACATGAAACTAAGTTCAATCAGAGAACAAATCAAAATCATCATAACAACAAAATAAATTATACAATGATTAATCAAATCAATATTGCATGGAATTATAAATCAATACATGCAAACAATATAATAAATATCATCAATCATATATGTATGAACATATTGAATAAAATTGAAATTTCTCTTCATTTTTTTTTTCTTTTCGTTACTGATATTTATTATTTTATTATATATTTTTTTTCTATGTGACTTGTTAATTTTTTTTTCTTCCATGTCACTTGCTTATCTTTTCTATTATTTTTTTTTTCAGGTGACCTTTTTTTTCATGTCACTAGTTATTCTTCATTTTTTTTTTTTACGAGTGACTTCTCTTTTTTTTTTATCATAATCATCAATTATTATTAAATATCATTATGTCATCATATAAACATATACGTGCAAACATGTCATCATATAAACATATAATACATGTAACATACACATTATGGTGAACCAAATTTCTTACTGCCAGGACATAGTTTGGTTAAGAAAAAATATTAAAATCTCTCCCAATTCCCATTAATATTTCTCTCCGTGGTTGGGGTGAAACCATAGTTCGCTCTTCCACCCTGATTATAAATCTTACAGTCATTCTTGCAACATCTCAACAAACATGTCCTACATGAACAGTGGTAATGAGGGATATATTCTGGCTCATTACAGTTCACTACATGTCTAACATAGGGATTTTTATGGGGGTATCTACTGCAATTATTACAAGTTAGACATCTAACTGCGTTAACATGGTTGTATCGACTCATAGGTGGGTCCTTCCATTCACGGTTTTCATTTCTTTTATTTTCTTTGCCATACGACCATCTATTTGTTTCTCTGGTTTGATCACCATTACGTCCAGATTTCTTGATTTGTACATCAAAATACCTTCTTTGTTTCTTTTGATTTTCACTGGGTACAATGTAGTTTTTGTCTCTTTGACAATAATAGTTAGGGTTCTTTCTTTCTTTCAGTATTATAATTCTTGAGGTTTGGTTATTCATTGATTTAAGTTCTCCTCTATGACATTCAGGGGTAAATGGAACCGATTTTTTTATAATTGTACCTGTAGCATAAGATTTATGTTGGATTTCCTTATTTACGTATCTGCTTGCTTTATTATCCTGATTAATTAATTTTCCATCTCTATTTCTAGGTATGGTTCTCTTGGCTACTTTTATATAATTGGCCTCTTTATCTCCATCTGACGATTCTACTTTATCAAACCTATTAATTTTATCCTTCAAACTTCCATTCATCTTTGTCTGAGAAGCTGTAACCACATCGACTGATTCTATTTTCTTAACAAGTTTATTTACAATCCTCTCTGTTCCTTCTACCCTAAGTGGTAGGTCTTCCAATGTAGTGCAGGTCTTTGATTTAGTACGTAGGTCATTTTCCCTGTCTAAAATCAATTTATTCAGTTCTGCCTGTATTTTTTCCTTCTCTGACTTGAGACGTTTATTTTCCAATTTTAATTTCTCATTTTCTTCACGTATGCTGCATATACCATGTTTATCATCCTCAGCTTGCATTATGCCAGTAACATTGCACTTATGTTCCTCACTTATCTTCTCAACTTCATTAAATCCTTCCATCAGTTTGTCATTGTCTATTAACACGGGCGATTTTTTCTTCTCTTCATCCATCTTCTTTTTGTCTCTCTATACATCTGAAAAAATTTTACCAGTAAAATTACCTAGCTTGGAGGATGGGGTCATTTTATCGCCCTCCACACTGACTCCAGGGGTAGCTGACATATCAAGCTCTAAACGCCTTTTTTCCTTCGCGATTTCTGCCTTTCTCATTTCCCGTTCTGCGGCTCTTTCTTCCCTCTCTCTCTGTTCCTTTTCCTTTCTTTCTTCCCTCTCTCTCTGTTCCTTTTCCTTTCTTTCTTCCCTCTCTCTCTGTTCCACCCTTTCTCTCTCTACAGATACCCAGGTTTGTAACTCCTGGCCTGTAAGGCCAAGTGCCTTACCAGCTTCAACAATATTTAAAATTGATGACATGGCAGTAACCAAAACCAATTATAACTAATAAATGAAAATGTTTGATACTATATATCATACACAAAAATATATTCTATAATGTCATCAACATACAAGTAATAACTAAATAAATACAATATTCTTTTTAAAAAAAACCAGCAAATTAAATGTTTTGGCTGCTCAGGGTGGACCCTATTTTAACCTCTACTGTATTAAATACAGAATTCCACCAAGAACAATAAACAAATAATTACACTAGATTTCAATATTCTAATAATAAATATATTTTTAAAAAATGCCAACTTACATATAAAGAAATACACAATAGTAAATTATGTTCCTTGACTTTGATGGTTGATCCTCGGTGATCCCGGTCCGCGATGTTCGATGTTCTCCGATAGTGGGGGTTGACTAACACACGGGTTGATCCTTGGTGATCCCTGTCCGTGATGTTCGATGATCCTTGGTTGATCCTCGGTGATCCTATGGTGGGGTCCTCTGACGATGAGGAGGTGATTCCCAGCCACACGGTAACGTCGGCCCCTTCAGTACACATCAACTCTGGCCACTTTAAACAGTAAAGTTGGCCACTTCGGCAACAGTAGGGTTGGCCTCTTCAGCAAACAATAGGGTTGGCCACTTCAGCAAACAGTAACGTCGGTCACTTCAGTAAACAACAACGCTGGCCACTACAGAAACAGTTTTCACGACGCACACCCAGGGTGGTGGCCGCCACGTAATTCACCGATGAATACTTAACCGGTAATTACAACGAGTCTTAATGTACTCACTCCACTGCTCCTGAATCCAGCTAAGTCGGAGTCGGAGGTGCCAAATATATGTTACGCACTCCAAGTAGTATTGAGTACTCCGTCGGAGGTGCCAAATATATGTTACGGGTCCTTATATTGAAGATACTTGTAGAAGGTGTAATAAATCAGACAACACAAATCACGAAGTTAACTCCAGTGAAATAACATCAAACAATCATTTAATACTTGAACATGAAATGACATAAAGGTAGAATCAGGAGGAGTACAATAGCAAACTGTAAATATGCATCCATCCACATAGACGTCCAAAGCTAGACTCTACTAATACATGCATCCGCATCCTATGATGCACAGAGCTCGACTGATCATAAACAAACCATGTGCTCCCAACTGTCGGTTTAATATACGTCATTTGTACCAAATGACGTATACACTAAAGCTCCCAATATTTACACTCAAGATGGCGGAATGACGCCATAGATACTGCGGTGGGCGGAGCCTAGCAAATTGCGTCATCAAGCTTAGACTATATTATTTCTCCACAATGACTATGCACTGACCTGTGTGTCCGAGACTGATGGCTTTGAAAACATTGGATTTGAAACAGACTGTGTACTTTCCTTCTTAGCGTGTTTATGAGTGTGGATAGGGTAGGGCTACACCTCAATTTATGAACCACACAGTTGTATATTTCTATGTATTTTTTTTTTACAAAAAAATATAGAAATAATTTTCGCCTACGGTCCCGGCTTTAAGACGTGATGGGCTCAAACACTCTTAAAAAAACAACTAAAAACAAAAAATGACCCCCTTAGCATGGGGCTACTATACTTGGGGCCCCGAACAAGTTCCTGGAAGGCGTTAGAGTCAGTGTTGTTGTTTTATTACACTCACGTCACAGCGATACTTAAATGTGCTAGTATCTGAAGTGTTTTAAAACGTACGCAATAATTCATTGCTTTCAATTTGTATTGGTGTTATATATATTTAAAGTTTTGACAAATCTGTTGTCCTTTCAGCGTGACTGTCCGGACGGTCAGCTGTCCAGGGAGAAGTTCAAGGAGGTCTATGCCCAGTTCTTCCCAGGCGGCGACCCCAACGCCTTCTGCAACCACGTGTTCCGCTCATTCGACAAGGACGGGAGCGGCTCCATCGAGTTCAAGGAGTTCCTGCTGGCCATCAACATCACCTCCAACAAGGGGGACCCAAAGGAGAAGCTGAACTGGGCCTTCTCCATGTATGACATTGACGGAAACGGAACAATCGACAAGCAGGAGATGGAGAGCATCATTAAGGTAATGGTTGCTGGTAATGTCTGTCTGACCGTTGGTAATGTCTGCCCACCCGTTGGTAATGTCTGCCCACCCGCTGGTAATGTCTGTCTGTTTCTATATTTCTGCTGGTTGTATCTGTCTGCCCGCTGGTTATATCTGTCTGCCCGCTGGTTAAATCTGTCTGCCCGCTGGTTAAATCTGTCTGCCTTCTGGTTATATCTGTCTGCCTGCTGGTAATGTCTGCATGTTGATTATATCTGTCTGCCTGCTGGTAATGTCTGCATGTTGATTATATCTGTCTGCCTGCTGGTAATGTCTGCCTGCTGGTAATGTCTGTCTGCCTGCTGGTTATGTCTCTCTGACCGCTGGTAATGTCTGTCTGCCTTCTGGTTATATCTGTCTGACGGCTGGTAATGTCTGCATGTTGATTATATCTGTCTGCCTGCGGGTAATGTCTGCATGTTGATTATATCTGTCTGCCTGCTGGTAATGTCTCTCTGACCGCTGGTAATGTCTGTCTGCCTTCTGGTTATATCTGTCTGACGGCTGGTAATGTCTGCATGTTGATTATATATGTCTGCCTGCTGGTAATGTCTGCATGTTGATATCTGTCTGCCTGCTGGTAATGTCTGCATGTTGATTATATATGTCTGCCTGCTGGTAATGTCTGCCTGTCTGTAAAGTTTGTCTGCTTTTGTTCAATTCGTTAATCCAGGAGTACACAACCCAGGGTAACCAAAAATGGGGGCAAGGTCGATCTGCACACTAGTTTCGAGGTCCCAAGCCTTGGGGAGGAAGTCGGCCGAATTTTCTTCTTCCTTCGGCTCTACAGCGCATTTAGGGCCCAGTCCTGCCATACTAGTACCCTCACCATCAGATGGGGCAGATAATTTTGGATCGTCGCACACGATATTTATTTTACAGAGCTTCCACCCCCCCCCCCACTCATCCAGTGTTGCTCCCCGCCGACATTTTCAATTCTTGACCCATTTTCAACAACAGTCGGTTTAACCTTTTATGATCCACAACAGTCGGTTTAACCTTTTATGATCCACAACAGTCGGTTTAACCTTTTATAATCCACAACAGTCGGTTTAACCTTTTATGATCCACAACAGTCGGTTTAACCTTTTATGATCCACAACAGTCGGTTTAACCTTTTATGATCCACAACAGTCGGTTTAACCTTTTATGATCCACAACAGTCGGTTTAACCTTTTATGATCCACAACAGTCGGTTTAACCTTTTATAATCCACAACAGTCGGTTTAACCTTTTATGATCCACAACAGTCGGTTTAACCTTTTATGATCCACAACAGTCGGTTTAACCTTTTATAATCCACAACAGTCGGTTTAACCTTTTATGATCCACAACAGTCGGTTTAACCTTTTATAATCCACAACAGTCGGTTTAACCTTTTATGATCCACAACAGTCGGTTTAACCTTTTATGATCCACAACAGTCGGTTTAACCTTTTATAATCCACAACAGTCGGTTTAACCTTTTATGATCCACAACAGTCGGTTTAACCTTTTATGATCCACAACAGTCGGTTTAACCTTTTATGATCCACAACAGTCGGTTTAACCTTTTATAATCCACAACAGTCGGTTTAACCTTTTATGATCCACAACAGTCGGTTTAACCTTTTATGATCCACAACAGTCGGTTTAACCTTTTATAATCCACAACAGTCGGTTTAACCTTTTATGATCCACAACAGTCGGTTTAACCTTTTATGATCCACAACAGTCGGTTTAACCTTTTATGATCCACAACAGTCGGTTTAACCTTTTATAATCCACAACAGTCGGTTTAACCTTTTATGATCCACAACAGTCGGTTTAACCTTTTATGATCCACAACAGTCGGTTTAACCTTTTATGATCCACAACAGTCGGTTTAACCTTTTATGATCCACAACAGTCGGTTTAACCTTTTATAATCCACAACAGTCGGTTTAACCTTTTATGATCCACAACAGTCGGTTTAACCTTTTATGATCCACAACAGTCGGTTTAACCTTTTATAATCCACAACAGTCGGTTTAACCTTTTATGATCCACCTGTATAAAATAATAATGCGAAGATAATTATTAGACGTGGGGGGGGGGGGAGCGAGCGCCACTCAATATGTGGTTCTGAAATGTAAAGACCAGAAGTGGTGATATATCTTTACTTTGATTACACAAGTACATTGCATTTAAACTCACATCTACGGTGTGTTTGAACGCACATGTACCGTTGGTTTATGCAAGGTTAGGAATATGGTTTTAGTTTCTATGATTTTAAAACTCATTCACACACCTAATGCTCTAGGAGTGGGGGTGTGGATTACATATCTCTCACCATTCGAAATTGGGAGCATTAATTTTTTTTTAAACATGCACAAGTTGATGAACTTGACAAATCTTAACATGTTACACAAAATAAACACATACATTATGGGCTGATGGAAGGGTCCAACCTCTTATTAAAAATACATCAAGTAATCAAAGGGAAGTAAGTAAAGATTTGTGTATAGTGAGTTGCGAAATGTACATGGATTAATTCCCCCTTTTCACTCCTCTTCCATATCCGCAGGCGATATACAACATGCTGGGCAGCGCAATACAGGACCAGCAGATCGAGTCGCCCCAGGAGAGGACCACCAAGATCTTCAACAAGATGGACACCAACAATGACGGGGTGCTGTCCAAGGAGGAGTTCGTCCAGGGGTGCATGAATGACCGCTGCCTATACCAGATGCTCACAGCGGATGGCGAGGCCCCTAAGGAATAAATGGGAGAGGGTGGGGGGAAATGTGGGTGTGGTCTCTTGTCATTGTCTGCTGTGATTTAAAACAAAAAATTGGGGGGGGGGGGGGGGGAGAATACATGAGTAGGCAACTGTGCGCCTGAAATGTTTGGTTAACTCCCTTTTGCAAATTTTTTTTTTTTGGGGAGTTGAGTGAATGGATTTGTTATAAATGATCAGAATATATATTTCTTACAACCACAGTTTGTTGTTTTCGGTTTGTTCACATTAGGTGTAATTTTTTTTATTACCACTACTAAACTGTAATTAAATTTTTTATTAAATGAATTCCAGTTTTGATCATACATAGAGCTTGTATCAATAATATGCAACCTTAATAACATTTCTTGTTACATTTTTATGACATGCCCACATGATAGACGATGTTTTAGTTAAGGTCATTAGACTTTTTTCAGTGAAAGTAACATTATTGTAACCAGTTTGTTTCCCTGCTGCTTTGTTCAGAATTTCCTTTCATTGCTGAGTTAACATTTCACCATTTCATGTTCAACAGTGGAAAACAAACAAAAGTTTTTTATTATTTTATGAACTGTCCTAATTTTATTTTACCTGGTGTATATATTATAATTTGTAAAGTGTAAAACAATTCTAATAAAAAGAATTTTTCAAAAAATAGAAGAGAAAATGTCTGAAAGTTTTTTTTTTAAGGTAATTGTGACCTAAATTTGTATTTCCATCCCTCTCCCACGCCTTCTGATATATATATATTATTAACTGTTTGATTGATTTGTATCACTTTTAAATAATCTACTGTTCATTGTTCTTAGCTTTGGGTTCATTGTTCTCAGCTCTGGGTATTTGTTCCATTGCCAATCGAATTGATTTGAAACCTTTGTTTGTCTTGTTATTATAACCCGGCAACTTGTGATTTTCGAAGCATTATTTATCATTTTGTTTTTGGTAAAATCTTCAAATTTTATAGCACTTGCTTACTGATGCAAAATTATTTTATCCAGAAATTAAAAAAAAATTTTTCTTGCTCGCACAGAGTAAATGAGATTAGTATTACACCATATTATAAGTCATATTTTATTTACATCAAAGATTTTTTTTTTAAATAATCAACAATACTCTGAGTTGTTATTTAATTAAAGTAGAATATAATTATGCACGAATTAATTTTCTTATGTCATCATGATATCTTTAAATCAACTCTATAAGTTGAAAAGCAACACTTGCAACCAAAATATTTTTCATTCTTAGCCCAGACCAAACTGTTTGGGACCATGACCTAGACGATTTGAAATAGTTTGTACTTGAATCGTCCTTGTTCTTTTTACATACCGGAGCAAAGTATGATAATTAACATATTATTGGGAACATTTTGAAGATCTAATGTTGATCCTGCTAGACAAATGAAAAGTCAAAACACAAAATATGTTGAAGAAGAAAGAACAATGTATTTATCACGGCAGCATTTATAAAACTTAAAAAAAACAAAAATGAAAATTTCGTTGCTTATATGCAAGTCTTACTTTTTATTTCTGACTTGAGGAAGATGTAAGGGGATATATTTGACTTCTCCTGTTTGATGATTATTTTAGCCAAAAGAAATTTATCTTTATGAATTTTTCATGCATTAGACACCTAATATGATGATGAAAAAAAAAAAATACAAAATGGCAAAAAAAAAAACAATAGTGAGATAATTCTTTTTCGGCTTTCATCTAAATGAATTTTTTCTAAAGATATCTGCAAGAAGAAATTTTTTTATGTTTGTTTTAACTCGCTTCATTTTCTACTAAAGATTATATCAGTTTGATTGTTTTCTTTTTTTTTTCAACTAAAGCAAAAGCAGTTTAGGTAGAAAACATTGTTTGCTTAACCACAAAAATACCACAAGTATAAAGCTGTGACTGAACATTTTCTACGATTATATTCCAAATTACTTTGTGATCTCTTGTTTATGTTGTGCACAAATTGTTTATCACCTTATATTGGTTTGATGATGACTTGATTGTTAAAAAAAACAAAATGTGTTTCTTTTCCCTTTTTCATGCTTGTTATATGCTTCACCATTTTCTTCTTTGTTAATAGAACTAAATTCTGAAGATTTTTAAACAGCGATAAAAAAAAACAACAACTGAAAAAGCTTTCATGCCTTTTAAAAATGCTTCATTTCGTTTACATCATTATTTTTGTCCTTGTTAATCTTAGTTGTTTTTTTTTTTGGTTTTTGTTTGGTCACATTCCGAAATGTTTTTTTGCTCGTTTACTATTTTTGTAGGCTTAGGTGTGACATTAACTTAATATCCTCTGTTCCAAGTAGTTTTAATATCTTTATCACCACATAACCTAGACTGCACGCCACAGCTTTGCTTTGATAAAATGTATTAGGCGATGGTCACTTTTTAACTGGGATCTTCAATTTCATTTCAATGTAATATTTTTTTCCAAAATAAAAGCAAAGCCGTAAGAAGAATGTTTCTTTTCAGTTTACTTTAAATTTATTTTTTTTCTCTTTGCCTTTGCCTTAGTGAAATTATATTCTTTTAAAATGAGGGGTTGACATCTGAAAACCGTGATTCCGAGCATGCTTTTCTATCCATGTAATTATTTTGTCCTCAATAGAGTAGAATAATTTCATGAAGAGCACTTTATAAAATTCATCTTTTATTTTATCTGTACATTTAATATATTGGATGTGATTCTCGACAAACCAGGATAGGCATCATTTGTCTTACATAATAACTCGTCCTTACACCTGTAATTGAAAGTTAAAGCTTAATTGTTTGTTTCTCTTTTTCTTTTTTTTTTTCATTTGAAGGTGTATAATTGTTTGATGAGGGGGGCATAACCCAGACTGTGAATAAAATTTTTTTGTGGTAAGCCTGGATTGAGTCCTCTGATGATATTGTCAATTTTTTGTTTTTTTTTAATTGTTGTTTTTTCTAATGAACACATAACAGATTTGATTGCTTTTTGTCATCACCATTACACATCTATTTGAACTGAATTGAACAATTTTCTAGAAATCAACACTGAATCTCAATTACACAGAAAAAATTTTTTTAAAAAAGAAAATAATAGTTTATGGCGAAATTAAATATGTTAATGTTAGAAATGCAGTTCCGTATTATAAAATGTTTTATTGTAGGATTTATTTGTTAACCAGTAATAATTTTATAAACATTTAATTTTATTGCATATATGTATAAACCTATCTTTATATAATAATATCAATACTACTGGATGCAAAAAGAATGTAATCTCAAAATATTAAAATTTCCTTTTTTTTTTTTTTTTTTGCCCACTTCGAATAATAAAAATTGTACGAAAATGTATCAAACTCATTCGGAGACTGTAATATATTTTACCAAGGTGTCCAAGTCAGTGCTTAAAACCTGTGACTCTGAAACCTGAAATTCTCTCATTACTCTTTTCATTCTCCAGATTCACTTTGAATCCTATAGACTTTGCCACATTTTGTCAGGGTATGTGTAGCATCCCATCATGCCATCTTAAATCAGAGAAGTTTCACCTTATATTTTTTTTTTTGTTTACTACCCAAAATGTTTCTGTTATTGACCTTTGAACCTCCTACTCCCAACTCCACTCTAGATTTGAAAAATTGATAATATATGTATAGGTCAGGGGAGGAAGGTTCCAACTTTAATATTAAATTGACACATCTTGTGATGCTGCTCTGATTTAACAACCCCCACAGCGTTAATTTATTCTTTATATTTAATATATTTATATATTTTATATATTTACAGTAGAATATTTTAAATTCCTTCCATTATTATTTTTTTTTTTTTTTTAGATTTTGTTTTCGTTTCAATTTGTTAGTTACTGAAGACAATAAAAATTCTGTCCACCATCTAATTGTTTGTTTGTTTTTTTATTTTTGTTTGATGTGCCATCGATAATATTCCCTCATCGTATCTGCGTGTGAGTTGGTTAACATTATCATATCTCAATATGAGTTGGTTAACATTAAATACTTTTAGCCTAATTTTTACTTTTTTGCCATCATAATAAAATATTTCTAGATCATGAATGGCAAATAACATTTTAACAATGTGCCCAACTTAAAGTAAATTTAAATATAAATTTTTTTAGCGTGTACCATGGCACTCTGTTTTTTTATTCGATATATTTAAAATTTAATTCATTATGTTCAATATTTAAAATTTTTTTGCATTTCCAGAATTTTAGTCAAGTTTGGCCATGCATGCTGTGTAATAGCTATCCCTGATAAATAGTAATAATGTGCTGATGGTTTGTCATTGTTTTCCTATTGGCAACACATTTTGATATTACAAACATATTGGGCAGTATATAATTGCCATTGTTTGCATATTTTATATATATGTAAAGTTAATTTCTTTATTTAACTGAAACATGCACTTTTCTTTTAGGTTTAGTGAGACATTATTTTCTTGTTTTTGGTAAATGTGTCAGAAGTCTCAACTGATTGGCTTATGAAGAACTTATTTCTTGATTTCATAAGGTCCCCGTTGTTTAATCTTATTTTAATAGACTCATCCTAGTCAAGTTAGGCTCTTTATTGAGCTTAGTGTGAATCCCATTTGAAATGTACATTTTTTTTTAAATTATTTCAGCTCTTTTTTTTTTACATTGAAACTTGTTAAAATTAGGGGACGGCTGGTCGTGTGGTGTAGAGCGCTAGTCTGTCGACAGGAGAGTCCTGGGTTCGAACCTTAGTGAGAACCCAGGGATTTTTTTCAGGTCCTGGTATAAGTCCCCAATTCCACAAAGCTTTATATGGGTACCTGACATTAAGTTGGGGGAAGTAAAAGCAGATAGGCGTTGTGCTAACCACACAATCCCTTTCTATGCTAAGGTTACTGAAACAGAAGCAGATAGGCGTTGTGCTAACCACACAATCCCTTTCTATGCTAAGGTTACTGAAACAGAAGCAGATTACTGAAACAGATGAATTCTACACTTCACCTGCCCCGATGAGCCCTTATGGGGCTTAAGGGAACTTAGTTAAAATTGATTATGGCGTGTCTGTTCACTATCTATGAAAAATTAAAATGTTGATCTCATAACGTAATGTATGCCCCCCCCCCCCCCCGTCTTGACTATATGCGGCTATAACAGTCACAGTTAGGGGCTGGTTGTTCTGTGAGCTGTGGCTCAAATTATAAAATTGAAAATAATTTTGTACTTTGTTTTTAATTATTTCAGAACTTTTTTTTACCAAGTCTTACCAAGCTAATAGATAACTAATATATTCTGACATGACTAATATTCTGATATCACTGATATACTCATATTCTGATATAACTGATATTCTGTTATAACTAATATTCTGATATAACTAATATTCTGATATACTCATATTCTGATATAACTAATATTGTGTTATAACTAATATTCTGATATAACTAATATTCTGATATACTCATATTCTGATATAACTAATATTCTGATATAACTAATATTCTGATATAACTAATATTCTGTTATAACTAATATTCTGATATAACTAATATTCTGATATACTCATATTCTGATATAACTAATATTCTGTTATAACTAATATTCTGATATAACTAATATTCTGATATACTCATATTCTGATATAACTCATATTCTGATAAACTAATATTCTGATATAACTAATATTATGTTAGATTTATCTCTACTTGATGTTCGATCTACAATCTGATTATTTTGTACACATCAATTGAATCGTAGCCCGTCAAACTTGCTCCAACACAGTCACTGAGTTAGAACCCAATACCAGACATGGGCCAACTGTCCGGCCTACTAAACTGTCTGTCTCGGGGCCCCCTGCTCCCCTCCACTCGTTCACATTGATGACGTTAACATCTGTTTTACAGTATTCCATTCATCTACTCTTGACCCGGCCCTTCTGTTCTGCTTAAGAGCACAACGTGGCCCGCGGATAGTAAAAGTTAGCCCACCCCTGACCTAAACAAGTAATGTGAAGTCAATGTATATCTACTGGTTAAACACACACACACACACACACAGACAGAGAGACCGACAGACAGAGTGAGAGAGACAGAGAGAGAGAAATGGTTTTATAGCAGATTGGTCCACTGCGGGTTTGATGCACTGATTGTATGTATCCATCTTATCACCTTCCTTCCGTTCTGCCTAACCCCATCGCCCATCTATCGACCTCGCTGTGTGTGTTCCGTTAAGTTCTGTGGTTTCTACCATTTGTCTGTCTGCTGCATGCCTGTCTCAGTAAACATGTAAGTATTGTCGTAAGATGTCACTTGCCCCTCCTCACTCCCCCCTCCCACACGCTCCCCTTCCTCCTGATTTGTGATCTAGTTTTTACCGGTCTCATGACATATAAGCAGTACCATTGTTAGCGAAAACGGATCTTCCTTCATCATTCTTATGGTTTATCACTGATCAATCTGCAGTTGGTGCCCTTTATACGTTAGTGTCCCCCTTGTATGTCGGTGCCCCTTGTATGTTAATGCCTCTGTATGTTGATGCCCCCTTGCATGTCGGAGCCCCCTTGAAGATTGGCGCCTCCATGTATGTTGTTGCCCCCCTTGTATTTTAATGTCCCTGTCAGCTGATGTATGGTGGTGCCCATGTCAGAGGGAGTTCTCTTGTATGTCGATGCCCCTTGTATGTCGGTGCCCCATTGAATGTTGATACCCATTGCCAGTTGATGCCCCCTTTAAGGTCGGTGCCCCCCCCCCTTGTATGTTTATGTCCCCTGTCTGTATGTTACTTAGAGACCTGATCACGATAACGTAATTAAAATAATTAGCATGTTTACATAACGCTCTCACCCCTCCACCCCCCCACCCCCCACCCCCACCATTAACAGTGAAGCGACGTGTAGATACAGTCAATAGCCGACGCCTTTGATCCTCGCGTCTGCCGTGCTCGACCCGTGTAGCGTCAACCCCCGTGCCTATTATCGATCGACTTTTTCCAACAACGTACAGGCAGGAGGAGAGCTTCTGGATTCTTCTCTCCACCCACTCACCCACCCCTTCCCCCTCCCGGGTCCACCCCGCCCTGCCCACCCCCGTGTCTATCGACCTCATTACAAAAGTTGCCGATGGGGGAAAGTGAGGAGAGAAGGGTGCGTGGGGTGGGGTGGGGGGGGGGTAAGGGAAGATGCTCGCTCATAATCCTAAAGACAAGAAGGTTGGCATTAGTAATTCAATACCGGGGCACTTTTGGTTCAAAGGGGTTGGGGTGGGGGGGGCGGTACGGGGCAATGGGTTTTAAGGTTTGAAAAAAAAAATACGCACCACCAAACATAACAGTGAGTAAAACAAGTTCATGTAGTCAGTTGTTAAATATACAATACATCAACACGCACTATATGTATATGACTGTGTGTGTATTTAATCAGGTGATGTTTTTGGTATACACAGCCCTTTGTTTATTGAAGCACGTTAATTAGATTGTGTTGAAGCAACGAAAGACGTAACATCCGTTTTATGATTAGAGAACTTCCAATGTTATGTATGCGATGAATCAGGTATTTTATTATCATTAAACGAAATACTGTTTTAAACATTCTTTATCCAAGAGCTTGAAAAATGTGATGTGGTCTAAGGGTGTCAGGCTCGGTGTTGTATGAAACTTGGTCTGTGTCTTTGACGGTGTTGTATGAGACGTGGTCTAAGGGTGTCAGGCTCGGTGTTGTATGAGACGTGGTCTAAGGGTGTCAGTCTCGGTGTTGTATGAGACGTGGTCTAAGGGTGTCAGTCTCGGTGTTGTATGAGACTTGGTCTAAGGGTGTCCTTGGCGGTGTTGTATGAGACGTGGTCTAAGGGTGTCAGGCTCGGTGTTGTATGAGACGTGGTCTAAGGGTGTCAGTCTCAGTGTTGTATGAGACGTGGTGTCAAAGTTGGGGTGTATACTCATTGTATCTTCGATCCGTCGTCACTGCAGCGGAATGAGCAGGAGAGTGTAGTAATGGGGGGTGAGTAAGGGGAATATCATAATGTTTCGAATACACCTTCTGCGTTATCCCCCCCTCCGATCAAGAGCCACTGGCGTTGGTGGGGAAGGGTACCTCTTTACACACGCACGCACACACACACACACACACACTGGCCCTGCATTGATCTGCAGACTTAACATGCCGTCATGGCAGTCCCACAGCTGTTCTAAGAAGCAAAAAAAAATCTTTGATTCCCGAGAATAAAAGTGTGTTACAGGGGCGGCATTGGGGCAGAACGCTAAAGTTCCTCTGGGCTCTAGACGGAATGTCATATGAGGGACCGTAGTGAATTGTATCAAAATTATATTGAGTGGACGTGTTGACTTAATAAAAAAAAAAACTGGCTCAACACAACCTACTTTTATTTTCTGAGAGACCCCGAGTCACAGTTACAGAACCGCTGAGAAAAAGTGCGATTTTTAATTTCCGGTGTGCATGTTGGCAGAGAAGCGCGGATTGATATTTATATAAAAAAAAATCCATTATTATATTATTTTGCTTAAATTGAAATATTTGCACTCCGCTCCCGACATTGGATGTGGGAGGGGTGGGGGGGGGGCGAACTTTGTCCAACTTTCTTTGTTTCGTGACAATTTATTTATGTTTAATTTTCATTTATATTTTTTTTTAAATAGCTTCCTTCCTTGTGTTATTTAGTTCATCCATATTGAGCCAAGTGACCTATGTGTCATGACACAAAAGGACCCTCTTTTCACAATGGTTTGCCTTGGGGCGGGAGGTTGGGAGGGGGGGTGGGGTAGAGGGGCAGGCATTAAAGATTCTCCCTTCCCAGCACTATATTGATTCTCTCTATTCGTGAATCTGTAGTGGGGATGTTAGGTATATCACCCCAGACAGAAGGACTTCTTGAAACAAATCTACACCTGTAGACAGGGCGGGCAATGCATGGGTCCCACTAGGTATAAAAATTTAGTGCCACGAAGGGTCTTCTTGGGTTTAGTACGTTAACATTGATAGAACATCTTGGGTTTAGTACGTTAACATTGATAGAACATCTTGGGTTTAGTACGTTAACATTGATAGAACATCTTGGGTTTAGTACGTTAACATTGATAGCACATCTTGCGTTTAGTACGTTAACATTGATAGAACATCTTGGGTTTAGTGCGTTAACATTGATAGAACATCTTGGGTTTAGTGCGTTAACATTGATAGAACATCTTGGGTTTAGTACGTTAACATTGATAGAACATCTTGCGTTTAGTACGTTAACATTGATAGAACATCTTGGGTTTAGTACGTTAACATTGATAGCACATCTTGCGTTTAGTACGTTAACATTAATAGAACATCTTGGGTTTAGTACGTTAACATTGATAGAACATCTTGGGTTTAGTGCGTTAACATTGATAGAACATCTTGCGTTTAGTACTTAAAAATGATAGAACATCTTGGGTTTAGTACATTAACATTGATAGAACATCTTGGGTTTAGTGCGTTAACATTGATATAACCTCTTGGGTTTAGTACTTAAAAATGATAGAACATCTTGGGTTTAGTACGTTAACATTGATAGCACATCTTGCGTTTAGTACGTTAACATTGATAGAACATCTTGGGTTTAGTGCGTTAACATTGATAGAACATCTTGGGTTTAGTGCGTTAACATTGATAGAACATCTTGGGTTTAGTACGTTAACATTGATAGAACATCTTGCGTTTAGTACGTTAACATTGATAGAACATCTTGGGTTTAGTACGTTAACATTGATAGCACATCTTGGGTTTAGTGCGTTAACATTGATAGAACATCTTGGGTTTAGTACGATAACATTGATAGAACATCTTGGGTTTAGTGCGTTAACATTGATAGAACATCTTGGGTTTAGTACATTAACATTGATAGAACATCTTGGGTTTAGTACATTAACATTGATAGAACATCTTGGGTTTAGTGCGTTAACATTGATATAACCTCTTGGGTTTAGTACTTAAAAATGATAGAACATCTTGGGTTTAGTACGTTAACATTGATAGAACATCTTGGGTTTAGTACGTTAACATTGATAGAACATCTTGGGTTTAGTACGTTAACTTTGATAGAACATCTTGGGTTTAGTGCGTTAACATTGATAGAACATCTTGGGTTTAGTACGTTAACATTGATAGAACATCTTGGGTTTAGTGCGTTAACATTGATAGAACATCTTGGGTTTAGTACGTTAACATTGATAGAACATCTTGGGTTTAGTACATTAACATTGATAGAACATCTTGGGTTTAGTGCGTTAACATTGATATAACCTCTTGGGTTTAGTACGTTAACTGTGATAGAACATCTTGGGTTTAGTACGTTAACATTGATAAAACATCTTTGGTTTAGTACGTTAACATTGATAAAACATCTTTGGATTAGTACGTTAACATTAATAGAACATCTTGGGTTTAGTGCGTTAACATTGATAGAACATCTTGGGTTTAGTACGTTAACATTGATAGAACATCTTGGGTTTAGTGCGTTAACATTGATAGAACATCTTGCGTTTAGTACTTAAAAATGATAGAACATCTTGGGTTTAGTACATTAACATTGATAGAACATCTTGGGTTTAGTGCGTTAACATTGATATAACCTCTTGGGTTTAGTACTTAAAAATGATAGAACATCTTGGGTTTAGTACGTTAACATTGATAGCACATCTTGCGTTTAGTACGTTAACATTGATAGAACATCTTGGGTTTAGTGCGTTAACATTGATAGAACATCTTGGGTTTAGTGCGTTAACATTGATAGAACATCTTGGGTTTAGTACGTTAACATTGATAGAACATCTTGCGTTTAGTACGTTAACATTGATAGAACATCTTGGGTTTAGTACGTTAACATTGATAGCACATCTTGGGTTTAGTGCGTTAACATTGATAGAACATCTTGGGTTTAGTACGATAACATTGATAGAACATCTTGGGTTTAGTGCGTTAACATTGATAGAACATCTTGGGTTTAGTACATTAACATTGATAGAACATCTTGGGTTTAGTACATTAACATTGATAGAACATCTTGGGTTTAGTGCGTTAACATTGATATAACCTCTTGGGTTTAGTACTTAAAAATGATAGAACATCTTGGGTTTAGTACGTTAACATTGATAGAACATCTTGGGTTTAGTACGTTAACATTGATAGAACATCTTGGGTTTAGTACGTTAACTTTGATAGAACATCTTGGGTTTAGTGCGTTAACATTGATAGAACATCTTGGGTTTAGTACGTTAACATTGATAGAACATCTTGGGTTTAGTGCGTTAACATTGATAGAACATCTTGGGTTTAGTACGTTAACATTGATAGAACATCTTGGGTTTAGTACATTAACATTGATAGAACATCTTGGGTTTAGTGCGTTAACATTGATATAACCTCTTGGGTTTAGTACGTTAACTGTGATAGAACATCTTGGGTTTAGTACGTTAACATTGATAAAACATCTTTGGTTTAGTACGTTAACATTGATAGAACATCTTGTGTTTGTACTACAATTATACATTGTTTGTTTGTTATATATGTACATAACATAAAACGAATCATTCCGATCATGGAATACACCTGATTGTAACGTCACATGTCTGATACACCTGTATTTGAATGGGAAGTTTCATTCTTTTTCCCTGTATTCCCCCCCCCTTATTTTTTTTTTAAAAAAGGGAGGTAAGTCTTGCAATTAGGATCTAAGAAAGTTGCAATTATCCCCGGCGATGTTTTCACTACAAAGAGAAATCTTTGGTCCGTACACAATATAGGTATGAATGTTAAATTGTCTGAGTTTGGTCCATACACAATATAGGTATGAATGTTAAATTGTTTGAGTTTGGTCCGTACACATTATAGGCATGAATGTTAAATTGTTTGAGTTTGGTCCGTACACATTATAGGCATGAATGTTAAATTGTTTGAGTTTGGTCCGTACACAATATAGGCATGAATGTTAAATTGTTTGAGTTTGGTCCGTACACAATATAGGCATGAATGTTAAATTGTTTGAGTTTGGTCCGTACACAATATAGGCATGAATGCTAAATTGTCTGAGTTTGATCCGTAACACAATATAGGCATGAATGTTAACAAATTTGTTAAATCGGTTTCCATGTTACATTTGATTGTTGTTGTTTATTATTTTCGTTTTAATATCATCTTTCTTCTCCCCCCAACATATGTAATGTCATGTTATCTTTTTGTAACATTCCTTGCAATAACAAACCAAACAATATTACAGTCGGAATCAAAGCCCTTGTGTAAAAATAGAGAGAGAGAGAGAGAGAGAGAGAGAGAGAGAGAGAGAGAGAGAGAGAGAGAGAGAGAGAGAGAGAGAGAGAGACAGAGAAGCTTATAACAATTGGTTGATCTTTCATTTTTTGCGGAAAATGCTTTCTTTTTTTTTTATTTAAGGGGACATAATTTGTAATTTTTCATTTTATTATTGTCTGGTTAACGTTCCTAGACAGCACACTGTGGTCTTCAATCGCGTTGAACGCCATTGTTTCATCTGGTGCAATAAACATTGCACTGTAAGGTGTGTCTCTCCCTCTTTGGGGAATAGGGAGGGGGGGAGGGTGTCCTCTATGGGTGCATGAATCAAACCCTCCCCCCTCCCCTTCCCAACCCTAGCGATTCCCTGCAATAAAGTTAGAGCTATTAGCTAGCTATATATTGATGTATGTCTTTAGAGGAGACAAAATGGTTTATTATAGAATCTAAATTTATTGTCAGACAAAATGTTAACATGGAGGTTGAAGTTTAACATTTCATAAAGTTCTGATCAGACAAAATGTCTACATGAAGGTTGAGGTTTAACATTTCATAAATTGTGTTCGATATTCTAGGCTTCGAATTCGACTTTTCATTAATTAAAAAAAAAAATTGCGACATTTTTATTTTGGCGTTATACTAAAACACACAGACAATTTAAACAGATATAGGCCATGACTGAATTAGAACCGTTCTTAGACATGTAGGGCCCCTAGGCCTAGACAGTCATAGAGACCGGTAGAGGAGTGGGGGGGCATTAGGATAGGCCCTTTTAATATATCTGGGAGATCCTAGGCAGAGAAGTTGAGAAATATGGGAAAAGGTGGGGGGGGGGGGGGGAGAGGGGGTCATTAGGCAGAAGCAACTGTTGGGGGGGTTGGGGGTCTGATAACACCGGATGAATTAGTAAATGGGGCAGTGGTGGATCTAGGCGATTTCCGACTTTGGCCTGTGCCATAGGGCGTCCCTGTGTGGTCTATCCAGGTCTTGACTTGTGTCTACAACAGACGTGCCACGTATTGCCAGTGTCCTAACAACAACAGCAACAACAACATGACATTCAGGTTCTAGAGTTGTGAAGATATAAAGCCAATAGGATGGTCAACTGATCGCGTTTAATTGAGAAAATAAAAAAAAAAGAAATATATTATCATTCAGCAGAGACGTACCTGGAGGGGGGGGGGTTAAAATTCGAAAGTCCCCCCCTCCCCGGGGTATTTGTTTTACGTTGAATATTAATTACATTATCTCATGTCATGGTGTCTAATGTCAAAATATAGGGGCCCCCATAGAGGCCAAGCCCCCCCGGGCCCCCGAATCCTTAGGTTCGGCACTATCATTCAATTACCCTCTTAGTATGGTCCATATTTCTAGAGATGTGTACGTGTTTCAATACCTTTGTGTACATATTTTTGTCCCGCGTGTACAGATATATCATACATTTTCTGTTCACATATTTAACGATACTGTACAGATGTATATTTGTATTAACAGTGTGTGTTAATTTCTGCATGAGTTGCACACTTATCTAGCTAGACCTTATGTTCACCTATTTAGCTTTACCTTATACTCACATATCTATATAGACCGTATGCTCACTTATCTAGCTAGATCTCATGCTCAGATATCTAACTAGATCTTCTGTTTATATGCATAGCTAGTTCTTATGTTCACATGTCTAGACAGACCTTATGTACATCTATCTAGCTAGCCCGTATGTTCATATATAGTTATTTAAAAAAAAACCCGATGAAGTAGAGTACTAAAGTGTATTTTATTAAAATTTAGCCAACAAAAGGAACAAGATAATTTCGAAAAACTCTGGCTCACCGGAAGCCGCACCAAAACTCATCAGAAAGCCACACGCATCTCAAATAGCCGCATTAGCCCGCCCTCTTCTGATCTATACCTTGCATACGTACTTATAGACATCGGCTATCTGATCCCCACCACCTCCCCCCCTCCCTCTCCTAACACTGCGGTGTCTATCAGCACGACTTGCTCAGTCTGAGATACTGGGGGAAGATGTGTTTCTGGTTTATTGATCCGATGGCTCCCTCGCGTTCTTCAATATTTTTTTTTCCTTTTTAGTTTGTTTCGTTTTTACATTCATCCCCCAGTCCACATTTTTGTTTAAATCCCATGTAAGCGCACAGATGAATTAATCCAGTCTATTTTAAGCTTGGACATTATGGCTCGTTCATTAATGGGTGAAAAAAAAATACGCCCTTTATTTTGCATCAACTACGTTTTTATTATTATTATTATTATTATGACCATTATCAGCATCCGTTAAGATGTAAATTTTTGTTATTACATTTCATGTTTATTTTAAAGTCTTTCATTATTTTCATTACGTTTTTTTTTGTTTTGTTTTGTATTATTTTCGTTTTTAATGTAATTGATGATGTTTCTCTGTGGCGGCTCGCCCCTCCCCCCAACGCACCCCCCCTTCCTTTCTCATTCTCCCCCCCCCCACCACCTTTCCCTGTTCTGCTCCTTTTGTTGATTCATGTGGTATTTTTTTATTTGTTTGTGTGTCTACGTAATGTTATGCACGATGTCTCTTTAATGGCCGCCTGCCTGCATTCAATCCATTGGCTTGTCTGGGGGAATTTTAACACGCGTGCGGCAATGGCGCGCGATGACATCCCAGAGTTCCACAGGACAGGAAGTCCGAAAGGGGCGAAACATCCATGTTTATACTCCGTGTATCCCTGGTTCAGTATCAGTGTGTGTTCTGTCAGCCACTGGCAGACGTTCATTGACACGAAGTAATAATTAAATTTAAAAAAAAAAAGAAAATTATATTTCTGTTATTGTGTTTTCTCAGTCACAGTTTTTCATTTATTTTTGTTTCTTTGATTTTTTTTTTCGTTTTCTTCAGATTTTTTTTTGAAAAGACGAATTTTGTGAATGTGAATGAAACAGAACATTTCGACATTTTAGCTCTGGAGTCTAGAACATCGTTATTGGGAATTCGGGAATCGTTGTTTTCAGCTATTAGTAGTGATTTATATATTGGAGGACACAGTTGCCCCCCCCCCCACACACACACACGAATATATTATGTCTAGAAGTCATCTTTTCAATGGAACACTGGAGACTGTGATTGGTCAATTCGTCTGTATATTTTCCCATTGAGAGCTCATGCGTGCGTGCGTGTTGGAGTTCCAGGAGTCATCTTGAATGAACCGTGGACATCGGTCAATACGACTGGACACGTCAGGAAGCTTTCACATTTCAAAAGGTAAATAAATAAATACATGACATACTGCTTTCTGATTGGTTGGTGGCTTTGTGGGTTGTTGTTTTTTTCAAGGGCCGGGGGGCATAAACGGTGAATGAATAATGTCATAGTTTTTTGTTTGGTTTTGTTTGCATATGTGTGTGTGTGTGTTTGTATATGCGTTTCTTTATGTGTTTGTACATGCGTTTGTTTGCTCCACATTGATTGAAATCATTATTTAAAATTGAACGTTTATTTTTTAAATAAATATTATATATATATATATATATATATATATATATATATATATATATATATATAGAGAGAGAGAGAGAGAGAGAGAGAGATAGATAGATAGATAGATAGATAGATAGATAGATAGATAGATAGATAGATAGATAGATAGATAGATAGATAGATAGATAGATAGATAGATAGATAGATAGATAGATAGATAGATAGATAGATAGATAGATAGATAGATAGATAGAGGGAGAGAGAGAGACTAACAGATTCAGAAAAGAGATAGATGGATAAAGATATTAAGGATAAATAGAAGATAGGTGAATAGATACAGTGATAAACACACGTATACAGATAATTAAATAAAAATGTATAGAGAGAGATGGATAAAGGGTTGTGTACTTAGACAGATAGATTGACTTGACTTGGGCATCGAACTAATAGAAACAGAGTAACGTAGACAGACAGAGAGAAGAGTGTAGACAGTCAGAGGTCTAAGATGATGACATGAGAGAATGTCGAGACCAGAGAGACAGAGATAAGACATTTAGATCGTCAGTTTGCATTTGTTCCTCTCCTGTCTCTATGTTGGCTCCGTGGTGCCCCATCACACCTAAACATTTGTGTGTGTGTGGGGGGGGGGTGTCTGGGTGTGTGTGTGTCTGGGTGTGTGTGTGTGGGTGGAGGGGAGGACAGATATAGTAAGCTATGCACACACACACACACAAAACACAGAGAGAGAGAGAGAGAGATACAGATATCTTAAAATGGTTATGTAATTGCTGTGATTTAAGAGGAATATAAAACGTCGCATTGCTTAATGATGTGACGTGATATGACATGATGTGACAAGATGTGACATTATGTGACGTGATGCGACATGATGTGACAAGATGTGACATGATGTTACGTGATGTTACATGATGTGACGTGATGTGACAAGATGTGACGTGATGTTACGTGATGTGACAAGATGCGACGTGATGCGACATGATGTGACGTGATGCGACGTGATGTGACGTGATGCGACATGATGTAACAAGATGTGACATGATGTGACGTGATGTGACAAGATGTGACGTGATGTGACAAGATGTGACATTATGTGACGTGATGCGACAAGATGTGACATGATGTGACGTGATGTGACAAGATGTGACGTGATGTGACATGATGTGACAAGATGTGACGTGATGTGACAAGATGTGACATGATGTGACGTGATGTGACAAGATGTGACGTGATGTGACAAGATGTGACATGATGTGACAAGATGTGACGTGATGCGACATGATGTGACATGATGTGACATGATGTGACAAGATGTGACATGATGTGACGTGATGTGACAAGATGTGACGTGATGTGACAAGATGTGACATGATGTGACAAGATGTGACATGATGTGACGTGATGTGACAAGATGTGACGTGATGCGACATGATGTAACAAGATGTGACAAGATGTGACGTGATGTGACATGATGTGACAAGATGTGACATGATGTGACGTGATGCGACATGATGTGACAAGATGTGACGTGATGTGACAAGATGTGACATGATGTGACGTGATGTGACAAGATGTGACGTGATATGACAAGATGTGACATGATGTGACAAGATGTGACATGATCTTCGAGGTAAAATGTGCGCCCATTGCACACCAAAAAAACTAAAATATAAAAATAATCATTGCAAGATATAATAACGGTGGTAATTTGTGTAGCGGTGTGACCAGGGACAGAACTTACTACTGCACTACTAAACTACTGTACCACTAAACTACTGTACCACTAAACTACTGTACGTACCAGGGGTGGATAAATTGACATTCCAGGTGGGGGTGGGGGGGTGAACATAGGGACGCAAAAATAAAGTTAATAGAGAACAACTTAATAATGAGATGATAGCGACGGGGTCCAAATATTGTGAAGCCTCCACCTTGCGTCAGCCCTGTAGCTACCCCCTCCTCCCCCTACCCACCCCGCTCAATCTTATCCATACTCCGCCAAACGCCTACTTAGTGTGAAGATTAAAAACAAGCAATTAAGCCTGTTTCATTCTGGACACAGGACGTGTTAGCGCATTTTCGTGTTATGTATCAGTACGTTTGTTAGCTTTCAGTATATATTTGTAAATTTTGGAAATGTTTATAAATTCAATTGTGTAATGCATATATCTGGAAAAAAAATTATAAAGACGTTTCTTTATATTTGAAAAAAAATTATTGTCTCTTAAATCTAACTACAAGTGGTTTGTGGTTACTGAAATAGGAATCATAATTGAAAACATTCGAAATTATAGTCATTTAATCGTCCGAAAACTCCGTCAATTGTTGCATAGCTCTGATACTTTCAATTAAACTCAGAACACAAGCTTACTATTTCATTTGATGAGTTTCTTAATAAATCTTGGTGAAACTACGTGCTGCAGTATTTCGCACCAAATGAATGGGTTATTGAACGTACAGGGTGTATATATAATATATAAGCCTCTTAGGAGCTCTGAAGCCCGGCCCTCAGAGGTCCTATCGCGAAATGAACTTTTGATATACACATGGCAGGCCCAAGACCTACAAAATGATATATACATCATGGGTCTAGGACTTATAGTTGCTGAGATATAGGGCGCTCCTTTATTATATAGCTTATATAGTAAAAAACGGTACTTTATAAGCCCCCTTTTACGGCCCTCAGAGGTCAGATCACAAAATGAACTTTTGCAGCACACATGGCAGGCCAAGACCTACAAAATGATATATACATCATGGGTCTAGGACTTATAGTTGCTGAGATATAGGGCGCTCCTTTATTATATATCTTATATAGTAAAAAACGGTACTTTATAAGCCCCCTTTTACGGCCCTCAGAGGTCAGATCGCAAAATGAACTTTTGCAGCACACATGGCAGGCCAAGACCTACAAAATGATATATACATCATGGGTCTAGGACTTATGGTTGTTGAGATCTAGGGTGATGACAGACAGACAGACAGACAGACAAAATGCTCTAAAAAACAAATCTTTCAGTGAATTGATGTCATTGCCCCCCCCCCCACGGTCGAACCTCAGCCCATGTCGAGCTAATCCTTAAAGCCCCCCCCCTTAAAACCTCGGTTCTAAACCGATGGTGCGTGCGTGCACGCCCCGAAGGGTGAAATGCCATATGCGGGTATTCAGCGATACGTAATTTTCGTTTTAAACCACCAATAATATAAAGAAGGCCGCCAGCGACTCATCACCAGACCACTTGACCCAAGCATTAGAAAGGTGAGAACATTCCATTATGCGAAATAAGCATTTTTTTGTTTGTTTGCGAACTCACGTGCGAGGGGTACCTGCGGATAAACTTTAAGCACCACTGGGGGGGGGGAGGTACAGTCGCGGAAAATAAAGGCTGAAAACCACTGCCTTGAAACACGCTGTTGTTGTTTTCGCCAACTTTATTCTGAACATCCTATTCAGTGGATTCGTTTGACATATTCATATTGTATTATGAGACAAAATGAAATAAAAAAAATATAATTATTAATCATTTATGCGGACAAAAAAAAAAGATTCATTATTCATTCATACAGAGATAATCATTACACTGTAATTAGTCGGAGACACTTTCTCAGGTAGATTTGTTGCCTTCCCCCTCCTCCCCACACACAACCTCCCTTCAAAAAGATCGTACGATGCATCTGTTCATTACAGCCTATTAAAGCGGTTCCCAAAAATTTTCGCGATTCACGACCCACTGAGAAACATGTTCAGTTTTCACAACCAGCCAGTAAAAAGAAAAAAGAAAGAAAAAAAACATCGTAAATCATCTTCCCCCCCTCCCCCTCATTAAGTAAATGTTTGTATACATTTCTTTCATATCACCTTGCTACCCACACTATGAGATCCACTGATCCATCGAACTTGCTGCATCCACTGCGAACTCGGTGCATTTACACACACATTTAAATTTCGACAATGTCTGCATATTCTCAATGTAGTTATAAATTCCTGTGAAATTGAATCCACCTCTGGCTGTTTTTGGGGTTTTTTTTTCGAAAAAAGGGGGTGGGGAGTATTCCGAAGGGGAGAGGGTGGGGGAGTGAAGAAGTTACAAGGAAACTGAACTCTGAAATCAATTTTTTGGCTTTCAATTGTTTGCTTTGATACTTTTTTTTTCTGCCGTGTGGATGGGGGGGGGGGGGTACATGGGCGGACAACTGGGGGGGGGGGGGGGAAGTGGGGAATAATTCAAAAAGGGAGAAAACAATGATATCATGTTTCTATTTTTATGTGGGGAAACGGTCATTGATTTCTCGTTTCCCTGGGATGCTGGCTGTACTAATGGTGAAAACTATCTCTGGATGGTTGTTAGCGCCCTGAATATTGTCTGTCTGTCTGTCTCTTGGTTGTCTGTTTCTATCTGACCTCGTTGTGTTTTTACTTCTATTTTGTCTGGGCTGAGATCATCACACCTTGTTGTTTGATGTCTTCGAATGTCTCTCTCTCTCTCTCTCTCTCTCTCTCTCTCTCTCTCTCTCTCTCTCTCTCTCTCTCTCTCTCTTTAGATGTCCTATTTCATTCTTTCATCAATTATATCTCCTCTTCTTTTCTATCTATATTTCTTAATCCCCTTATCTATATATCCCATTCTCTCTCTCATTTTCCCTCTCTCTCTCTCTCTCTCTCTCTCTCTCTCTCTCTCTCCCTCTCTCTCTCTCTCTCTCTCCCTCTCTCTCTCTCTCTCCCTCTCTCTCTCTCTCTCTATCTCTCTCTTTTTCTTTCCATGTCTAATTCTCTTAAGCCATAGCAAGCCCCCCCCCTCCATTCCTCATTATCTTTATCCTTTGTGTGCATCGGTATGTGTGTATTTCACCTGTTTGTGTGTATGTAAAATTATACTTACATCAGCACTTACATTATATCTGAACCCAACGAGGCATGGTGATGTTATTGTTTCACGTATATATTTCACTCCATGTATTCTCTGTGAGCGGCTTTCCCTAGTCTGTTGTGTGTCTTGTTGTTTATCAAAGTACATATGATTGAAATGTTTGATTGTGTCTTGCCACGTATCAAAGTACATATGATTGAAGTGTTTGATTGTGTTTTCATCATCCTCATTCTCTTTGTATCTATTATCTGTCTATCTGAAGACTCTGTCTGCTACAATCTTATATCGGATTGTATCCAATCCCAGTCCATGTTTTTATTTCTTGTTTCGTTGTTTGTTTGTTTTTGTTTTTTACACCAATAACAACATCCCAACTTTTGTATTTACTTTCGTTTGAACTCGTTGTTGTTGTTTCTGCTGTAACAAAAGAACAGTATCTTTTTTTGTTGTTTTGGCTTTAAACTCTACACGTTGTTTGTATTGTTGGTTGAAGATTAAGTCGGGTGAAGTTTTTACACAGAATGAAGAAGTACAGATTGTAAGGAGGTGAAAGGTATAACATTGTTTTGAGCAATGACACAGAGATTCGCAGAGGTACTTCAGACAACCACTTCAGTCAGTCAACTACTTCAGTCAGTCAAATACTTCAGTCATTCAACCACTTCAGTCAACCACTTCAATCATTCAACCACTTCAGTCAGTCTACTACTTCAGACAACCACTTCAGTCAGTCAACTACTTCAGTCAACCACTTCATTCAGTCAACCACTTCAGTCAGTCAACCCCTTCAGTCAGTCAACTACTTCAGTCATTCAACCACTTCAGTCAGTCAACTATTTCAGACAACCACTTTAGTCAGTCAGTCAACCACTTCAGTCAGTCAGTCAACTACTTCAGTCAGTCAACCACTTCAGTTAGTCATCTACTTCAGTCAGTCATCTACTTCAGTCAGTCAGCTACTTCAGTCAGTCAACCACTTCAGTCAGTCAGCTACTTCAGTCAGTCAACTACTTAAGTCAGTCAACCACTTCAGTCAAATAGAGACGTTTTCATGGATAGAAAAACTACTCATGTTCTTTTGCCTAGTGCCCCATAATATTTCTAGGTCTCTCCACCCCCCCCCCCCACACACACTTTAAAACAACAGAAACGGGGCACAGAAGGAAACGTTCGCAGAATTTCGTTCGTCTGCTATTCAAAAACCGTTTGGTTTATTTATCAAAAGATTTTTCTTTTAACTAAAACCCGCTTTAATTGTGTTTATATTTTTTGTTTAAAATGGCGCAAAGAGAACGGTGAGGTGTCAAATCATCAGAACTAAACACAGAAGATAAAACATAAACTCAAGAATGTTTACTTTGAATATAACGAAACGAAATTTATAAAAAAAAATAGCTCGCGCTGTCCAAAATAAAAACAATATAGGATCAATAAGTCGATCGTTAAATGGTGGGCCAATGAGTGTTTATGTGTGTGTGTGTGTGACTTTGTTCGGAATTATTTTTACTATTCTTTGTCATTTTGTTACATGATTTTGATGTTTCGTTGTTGATACTTCTGTATTCTGTAATTACATTGTTGCTACTTCTGTAATCTGTCTAGCCTGCTTATATCTGTCTTTCTATGTGTCTGTGTATCTGTCTTTCTGTGTATCTGTCTTCCTGTGTGTCTGTGTATCTGTCTTTCTTTGTGTCTGTGTACATCTGCCTTTCTGTTTGTCAGTCTACATCTGTCTTGCAGTGCGTCTGCTCTGATTTGTCTTTCTTTGTGTCTGTGTATCTGTCTTTCTGTGTGTCTGTGTAGGCCTACATCTGTCTCTCTATTTGTCTGTGTACATCTGTCTTTCTCTGTGTCTGTCTACATCTGTGAGTCTATATGAGACTAATGTAGTTATGTAACCAACCTACTCCTTGTCCTAGGGTATAAATGATAATTACCTGGAAACTGTTTTCATGTAAACTTACATCATCCATGTTGTTTTGTCAGGGTTCTCACAGGGGAAACTTAAAGTAGGGCCATTCTTACAGTTTGGGGGGGGGGCGTCGAAAGAGAAGTTGTCAGGATTGTAAAACACTCAGCACAAGAACATCCCGGATGGCAATCATCACATTCGTATGAAACTGTTTTATTGTCATAAATGCGTTATAGATATATATAGATAGATATAGAGATATCGATTATCACGGTTTTTTTGGTATAATCAGATGGACCATGAATGTCTGGGGGAGGGTAGGGGGGCCACTTTGCCAGCGAGCGCCCCATTTCATGTGCCTAGTCTGTCAGCGGGGCATACGTTGGGGCCATCTCTTCTCCCGTTCAGTGATGTTTACATTAAATTCACATTAGGTCACATACAAACTCCACTCATCTGCTCAAAGTTAAGAACCCACTGTGGACCGCGGGTAAACGTTTCCCCCCCCCCTAATCTAGGGTTAGGAGCGACCAACCTCACAGGCCTACCAATGATTTTTTTCACTTTGTTCGCCTGTTCACCGTCATAAAAAAAATTAATATTCAACCTTTATTTGAGATCGAACAGCATCGATCTCTTAAATCTACATGATCCGATTGGAATTATAGATTTTTTTTTTAATTCTCTCACTGTAGTGTAATAAACCAACCGGCGGTGTATTATTTGTTGACTTTATTTCTCTGTCCCAATTGTTCAACTCCCTCCAAGGTTTCAGTTTGAAGACCGTCGTGTCACTTGTATGTGCAGTGTTGAGGATTTACAAAGTGCTCAGTGAAAATTTTATAACTACTCTAAACCTAAACTTGTGTGTCCACACGGGGTGTGTGTGTGTGGGGGGGGGGGTGCGTACAGAAGATTGGATGGACCACTCAGGGCAAAGGTTTGAAGAAAACAATACTACATGCCTGGCTGGGAGGGGGGGGGGGGTAGGGAGAGAGTCATTATTTTCTGGATGCAATGGTCTGGAGGAGGGGGTGGGGGGAAGTGTGGATGGTTACATTTTAATTGGGCCAACTTCAATCTTTCGTTCATTGATAATTGTTTTTTTCCCGCCAAACGGTGATCTATTTATAGTTCGACTCAAACATGTTTTTGTTTTTTTTTTCCTTTCTTTTAATCTTGATCATTTTAAAATGTTTTCACTTTTTTTTTTTAAACATTTGAAGTAAGTCTTTGAACATTTTCTCCGGTTCAACTTTACCTAAAACTGTTTTATTCTCCGGTTCAACTTTTCCTAAAACTGTTTTAATCTCCGGTTCAACTTTTCCTGAAACTGTTTTAATCTCCGGTTCAACTTTTTCTGAAACTGTTTTAATCTCCGGTTCAACTTTTCCTAAAACTGTTTTAATCTCCGGTTCAACTTTTCCTGAAACTGTTTTAATTTACTTTCCTCGTTGAATGACGGCATGATTAATTGGCGGGAATTAATTTTTGTTCTCAATAGCTAAAACAAATGACGCGTCTTACACTTATGGGCAAAATCCAAACAAATTTCAATAATTAAATCAATGACGAAACTAAACAAATGATAAACTGAAATAAATCAGAAAGCTAAATAAATAAAAAAAACATGGGATTAACCGCAATAAATAATAAATCTAATTAAATAATAAACGTAGACAAGCCATAAACTTAAATGATAAACCTTAATAAAACATAAAGATTGAACAAATGATAAACCTAAATAAATCGTAAAGATTAAACAAATGATAAACCTAAATAAATCGTAAAGATTAAACAAATGATAAACCTAAATAAATCGTAAAGATTAAACAAAGGATAAACCTAAATATATCATAAATATTAATCAAACGGTAAACCGAAATAAATCATATACCTAATTAAATAATAAACCTAGATAAACCATAAACAACGGATAAACCTAAATAAATCGTAAACCTTAATAAATGAGAGAACTAAACAAAATGGCGGACCAAACCTAACGACGAAACCTAAACTAATTTCAATGACTAAACTAACGACCAGCCCTAAACCAAACATAAAGTACACGAGCCGTGACTAAGGCCTGGCGTTAAACGGGGGAACTAATGTTATGTTATGAAAGGTCAAGGTGACGCCCATCAATTTCCCATCGCCGCTCCCCCCCCCCCGACCCTCCCCCCCCCCTGTGTTTTCTGTGTTAAACCGAAGTATAAACTCTTGTAGGTCGGTTCTTTTACATTTTATTTTCTTTCGTCACGGAATCGATCCTCCAAAACGTAACCCTTCGGTGTGTTTGGCTGCGCTTGGTAAATGCTGGTATCGATTTTTACATTTTTAGAAATGTCACATTTCTTGTGCTAAATGTTAGTATCGATCAGCGTTTAGGGAACGCCACACTTCGATACCAGCGTCTGAACGTTTTTTTTCCTCACTCTCCCTCTCTCTCTCTTCCTCTCTCTCTCCCTCTCTCTCTCCCTCTCTACCTCTCTTTCTCCCTCTCTTTCTTCTCTCTCTTCCTCTCTCTCTTCCTCTCTCTCCCTCCCTCTCCCTCTCTTCCAGTTTCCAGGATTTCACGAAGGAAAATAAAAATCCAGTAAATGTACTATGTTAAAAAGCAGTAATGAACCAATCATAGTTCTAACTACTTAACACGACAAAATACAATAAAACCTTTCATATTATCTAACTTTTTTTTATTTCCCTGAGTCTTTGTTAACAAATCAATGTTAGCAGAATTTTTTTTTGTGGGAAGTCAACTTAGCCCCCCCCTCTCTCCGCCCACTTCCTGTATTAATACTTATAGAATGTGAATGTATTACAGAACAAACAGGTAGCCTCCCTTCCCCCCTCTTCGCCCAACTAAGTCCTTAGAACGGCACTGGCTGCTCGACTCACCGGTAGGTGTAAACGATATCCCATAATATGAATCAGACTTCTGGTACATTGTTAATACACCGGCCCTTTGTGCACTGTTAATACACCGGCCCTTTGTACACAGTTAATACACCGGCCCTTTGTACACTGTTAATACACCGGCCCTTTGTACACAGTTAATACACCGGCCCTTTGTACACTGTTAATACACCGGTCCTTTGTGCACAGTTAATACACCGGCCCTTTGTTGACTGTTAATACACCGGTCCTATGTGCACAGTTAATACACCGGCCCTTTTTGCACTGTTAATACACCGGCCCTTTGTGCACTGTTAATACACCGGCCTTTTGTGCACTGTTAATACACCGGCCCTTTGTACACTGTTAATACACCGGCCCTTTGTGCACAGTTAATACACCGGCCCTTTGTGCACTGTTAATACACCGGCCCTTTGTACACAGTTAATACACCGGCCCTTTTATGCACTGTTAATACACCGGTCCTTTGTGCACAGTTAATACACCGGCCCTTTGTGCACTGTTAATACATCGGCCCTTTGTGCACTGTTAATACACTGGCCCATTGTACACTGTTAATACACCGGCCTTTTGTACACAGCTAATGCACCTGCCCTTTGTACACAGTTAATACACCGGCCCTTTGTGCACAGTTAATACACCGGCCCTTTGTGCACTGTTAATACATCGGCCCTTTGTGCACTGTTAATACACTGACCCATTGAACACTGTTAATACACCGGCCTTTTGTACACAGCTAATGCACCTGCCCTTTGTACACAGATAATACACCGGCCCTTTGTACTCAGTTAATACACCGGCCCATTGTACACTGTTAATACACCGGCCCTTTGTGCACAGCTAATGCACCTGCCCTTTGTACACAGTTAATGCACCTGCCCTTTGTACACAGTTAATGCACCTGCTCTTTTTTCGTATGCTGTCCCAACTGGCAAAAACGGAGATACATCTGGTGTATCTCCCTCTCTCTCTTTCTCTCTCCCTCTCTTTTTCCCTCTCTCCCTCTCTCTCCCTCTCGTTTTCCCTCTCTCTCCCTCTCTCTTTCTCACTCTCTCTCTCTCCCCTCTCTCACTCTCTCCCCCTCGCTCTCTCTTTCTCCCTCTCTCGCTCCCCCTCTCTCTCCCTCTCTCTCTCTTTCTCTCTCTCCTTCTCTCTCTCCCTCTCTCCCTCTCTCTCTCCCTCTATCTGCTGGCCGAGACTCAAAATGTTTACACACCCCCCCACCCTAGACAAAAGAACTATTAGGGCCCCCCATGGCAAAAGTATGTCTTTGAGTCTCCAAGCCCTTTGACCCTCTCAGCTCTCCACCGTTTACAGTTTTAAGTAATCTCATCTCTCTGCCTGAATAGGAAACTTCGCTCATTAAATGTGTACCATCACACATTAAACTTGAAAGGGTGATTGGTGATTTGAGTCACCTGGGATCGAACCCCCTTCCCCACCCCAACTGCACGATCGGCGGACTCACATCCAAAGCACTACAGTGTCACCTAAATAATACTCAATAACAGCAGCATGGAGTTCTGGGGCCCCTGTTTACAAACTTTAACAAAGGGAGCGTCTTTGCCCCCTCCCCCGCCCCCATCTATGGGAGGGCCTTGGACTAATGTTTGGACTGTCCCCCACCCCCAAACACACCACTTCGGACTCACATATTCTATCAACTTACGTTTCAACACGTTAGTTTCAAATTATGGACATATGAACTCTTTGAATAAGAATTTATCCCTGAGAGGCGAAAGACCTAGCCCTCATGCTGTGACGTTAGGTCATTGGCCACTCGACAATAAAGACCTAACTCACACGTTTTCTCCCTGGCGTTCACGCTGCGTTGACATCTCCAGAGCTTATGTAAATGTCAAGGGTAACGTTTTCCAAAAAAAAAATAAACCAGTATTTACTTTGACATGTGTGACTGTTATCCACAGAAATATCCACTGAAATATCCACTGAAATATCCGCTGTATCCACCGACATTAGTTCTATTTTTGTCGCACCGTGAGCAGAATCGGTGGCGAAGTTGTTGACATTTTCACGACTAGGGAAAATCATTGACTTTTAGTATCTTTTATTATTATTATTACGTAACCCTCTCTCGTGACCTCTGCACCTCCCACGCCGCCTTCTCTAATTAAGCGCCACTCCCCCTTTGAATGGGCTATAGCATTGAAATCTCTTTAAAAATCGTGTGACATGCTATAGAGATTCGTTGATTGATAGCTAAACCAATAGATGAATATGGATATCTATCTCTATCTATCTATATATCTATTTATCTATCTATTTATCTATCTATTTATCTATCTATCTGTCTGTCTATCTATCTATCTATCTATCTATCTATCTATCTATCTATCTATCTATCTATCTATCTATCTATCTATCTATCTATCTATCTATCTATCTATCTATCTATCTATCTATCTATCTATCTAATCTATATATCTATCTGTCTATCTATCTATCTATCTATCTATCTAAGTCTCATTGCACAGAGAAAACATTTTGATAGTATGTGAACTAAGGGCTTTTTATTGTAAGGCTATACTATCAGAAGATAGTACATTAGTCTCAGGGGTGGCATTCACCAATCAACTTGTATTGTTGTTTTTTTTTTGTTATACTGGAACGGGTGGACATTGTAAGAATTCGCCCCAAGTGCCGCTTACGTTTGTCGCGCGACAGAATTGCACACTATACTTATCACCTGTTAGACAAACGTGATTTGAAATTGAATTCTACATGTACCTGCCGTTTGTAAACAAATTACCGTTTAATCTCTGGCCGACACATTTTATAAACAGAAAAAAAATAAATCAAGCTTTTCTGAATTCATTCCATTCTCTTTTCTTTTTTTTAAACATTGTTTATTAAAATCAGTTCTTTTGAAAACTTTCATTTAATGGAAAACGAAAGAAAAGAAAATTTCTTGTGAGAGTGTTTGGCCCTTGATAAAACGAGATGCTTACCAATTTGTTTACTGTCGTTGTCAACGGCAACACATGTCGCTATTTATTTTATCCGAAGCCACCGTGGGCTATGAACTATAAGCCCATTAAATAGGCTTGCCCCCTCTAACTGACACCGCACCGACATTCTTGTGGGAAGGGGGCGAACAGATCGTTAAACGCCCGAGAGGTCACCTGGTATTTGTGTGTGTGTGGGGGGGGGGGGAGAGAGAGAAGGGGGGGGGTGAGTTTAGTTTTCATTCATTCAGTTACTGTCGACATGTACTAATTATATTTTGTGTATCTGTTGTTGTTGTTGTTGTTTTTTGTTGGTTGCTGTTATTGTGTGTTTTGGATCACTGGCATCGCTTTAGTGGGCGCAGGACTCTAGGGGGGGCCCCAACCACTCATCCAGAGTCCAATCCTCTGTACATATGATGTGGTCATCACCACACCAAGCGTCTTATGCCAGACTAGACAGCTGTTTTGTGTGTGTGTGTGTGTGTGTGTGTGTGAGCTCCCATCCACTGCCACAATCAGGGCAAGGGGAGGGGAAGAATTGTTCTTAGGCTAAGTCAAAGTGAGCGGCTGTCCTGGACCCCCTCCCCCCACACACACAGATTACTACAGCACCCCTCCCTCCTAGTGACATATTTGTTTGTGGGTGGGGAATTGATCCGCCCCGAGCGGTTCTTTGCTCCGCCAAAACCTCGTAACCGGGCCTGTTCCCCGAACCAAATCTTCGTCAAAACTCACGTTTTGTCATCCAGAAATGCCATGCGTTGTTCACCAGGCGTCACTGACTGCATGTAAACAAATGCAGAGTCATGCTTGTATCAATATTTCACATTCCTCTTGTCTCACCGCAGTAATAAAAACAAAACCTCTAACATTCACATGTATTAAATATTTACATCCTAACAAACGATCTGTAAATATCACCATTACATCCTAATAAATGAGCTGTAAATATCACCATCACATCCTAACAAACGATCTGTAAATATCACCATCACATCCTAACAAACGATCTGTAAATATCACCATTACATCCTAACAAACGAGCTGTAAATATCACCATTATATCCTAACTAACGATCTGTAAATATCACCATTACATCCTAACAAAGGAGCTGTAAATATCACCATTATATCCTAACTAACGATCTGTAAATATCGTCATTACATCCTAACTAACGATCTTTAAATATCACCATCACATCCTAACAAACGATCTGTAAATATCATCCTTATATCCTAACTAACGATCTGTAAATATCGTCATTACATCCTAACAAACGAGCTGTAAATATCACCATTACATTGACCGGGAACATGAAGACAATAAATTGAGCGAGATATGCGAGCCCATATCATTACGGCGTAATTTCGCTCTGCATCTTGGACATCAAGTTCTATATATATATATATATATATATATATGAAATAAATAAATTAATTAATTGGTAATTCCCGGAAGTCCTTATCAGTTTTAATTAAACAAATAATGTTTTCCTGCATTCGTAACCATGGCAACCGGGAATACGGCTCCCCCCCCTTTCCCATAGAAATTATAAAAAAAAAAAAATAAAAAAGCTGGTGATATTAAATTTTGTGGGACAAATGGAGATCTCGAAATGTGGTTCTTTGTCACTACGTTAGCTTATTATCACGAATGTATGATAACAGAGAGAGAGAGAGAGAGAGAGATAAGCCTCGGCCTTGATTTGCATATTGTCATCAGTGGTGATACGATTGTTCTAATTGCTCGACGCGATAAGAATTTGGAGAGAGGGTGTGCGTGTGTGTGTGAGAGAGTATGTATGTGTGGGTGGGTGTGGCAATGCGCGGATTAAAATTTATTTTGTTTTTTGTATTTTGTTTTAAAAAAAATCTTCATTTATTTGTGTACTACTGTTGTACACACATACTCAATAATACTAAGAATGATGAAATAGTAATAAGTAATGAGTTCCACCGTGTTAGGTGTGTAGTTATTTGTATGAGCGCGTGGGGGGGGGGGATATTTAAAAAAAAATGGTTTGAACAACATCATGGAAACAAGATGTCCAAAGAACTGAGATGTGTGTGTGCACTGCCAGCGATCGGTTTAATAGTAGTACCCGACATAGTGAGGGCCAGCTAGTACCTCTGACAAATTATGATAACTGGGCACACCTCTGTCTACCTTCCCCCCCCTCCCCGCCAATGACTATGTAAAATAAGAATAACTGTTGATAGCTGCGGTCTCCTGACAGCTGGTAGGTTTCCCACACACACCCACACACACCCAGCGTCGGCCCTGCTTGGCAGGAACTCTACCTAAAATATTATTCAGTTTCCCCTAGTTATGTCTCGATCTCTCCCCCCCCCCCTCTCTCTCTCTCTCTCTCTCTGAACTCTCTCATGATAACTGCCGACTGAGACTTAGTCTCTTAGAGCCCATCAGATCAAACTCGCTGTGTCCCTCAACATCTGGGAAGTGCCATAAAGTTAAATGGCCAGAAAGCTGCCCGACTGGTCCACCCTGTGGTCCGCCAGCCCGGGGCACTCGAATAGCACGCGATCCACGGTTTCCTCAACCGAAGGGAATCGACATTGGACCTCAACCTCCCAAAGTACGCACCTTTAGGACGATGCCCAGTACGAAACTGGGCCTGCTCGATCCTCCCCTCCCCCCCCCCCCACCACAGGTTAGTTTTGGACGGCCGCTCCATCTGACTTCGATTTTCTCTCCTCTCTCTTTTTCTCTCCCTAACCCCCCCCCCTCCCCCAAACCACAAATCCCGAGCTCACATTTCTAAGTTATAGACTTGAGTACATAAAAAAATGTGTAAACGCGACGAGTCTGTGTGAGAACCGTCACTTGGGTTCAACTTACATGGATAGAAGGTAGGGGGGTGGGGGGCGGCGAGAGCATAAATAATTCATAACGTTTTACTGATTGAATTGTGCGACCGTAGTGGGTGGTGGTGGGATGGGGCGCCGGGTAGCCCGATGATTACAGATTACATTTACACGCCCACTAGTATTACATTTTAAAATAATGTAAACCAATATACGGCCATATTGTGATCGCTGCGCAGTTCAAAGTTCAAAGCGGTTGAAACATTTCCCCCCTCCCCCTCCAATAGCACCCTCTCCCAACCCCCCCCCCCTTCTACCTCTCCCCTTTCTGTGTACACCAGTAACTTCTCTGTCAACAGAACCTTGGCATTCTCTGGAGGAAAAAAAAATATTCGATTTTCTCATCACAAAAACAAAAAGGGTAGATCGATACCGCTATTGAAATTTGAAACGTGGTTGGGTCTTACGCAAGGGGCGGCAGCGGTGTGGGGGAGGAGGTAGGGGCGCCCCCCGGGCATGTGGAACAATGGCAGGTCGAAATGAGTTATCCTTGTCACTTGGCACTGATGCAGTTTCTTAATGATTTTACTAAATTCCTCATTCCTTGTGATGAATATCGGCTACATCAGTGGACGGTGCACACACAACAAAAATAGAGAGGAATTAGTTGATATGTTTAGTGTATGTAATCGCTGTTGTATTTTTGTTGTATTATGTTCCTTGTGTTTTCGACACAAGACAGTCTTGTAATCAACGACAGCGTATAGTTGTAATGACCATCGGTACTAATGACGTTGAAATAGCTGAAGTCATTACTTTCAATCAGTATTACTGTAATTATTATCATTCAAGTCTTCATCGACGTCGTCATCTTCATCATCGCCGACGTTAGCTCATCATCTGTCGTTATCTTCATCATCGCCGTCGTTATCTGCATCATTGCCCTCATTATCTTCATCATCGACGTCGTTATCTTCATCATCGCCGTCGTTAGCTTCATCATCGACGTCGTCATCTTCATCATCGCCGTCGTTAGCTTCATCATCACCGTCGTTATCTTCATCATCGTTGTCGTTACAATTATCACCACCGCTACCGTAAATCTGGGGAGGGTGGCTATATGGCGCTCTTGGTAGCAAGTTGGATCTTCATGCTGTGGCTAACAGTTTCAATTCCCAGTGTGCATATTCACTTTCCTATTAGTGGTTAGTAGGATCTAACAGATAAACATTTCAACTTTTCAGGGACTTCAACACAGATGCACAGACATACACACAGACACACACACAGAGTCAGACACAGACACACACACACACAGAGTCAGACACAGACACACACACACACAGAGACAGACACACACACACACAGAGTCAGACACACACACACAGACACACACACACAGAGTCAGACACACACACACACACACACAGTCAGACACAAACACACACAGATACACACACAGAGAGTCAGACACAGAGACACAGACAGACAAAGACACACACTAAATATTGTACCAACCTCCTGATCGTTATCAGTGCTCGTCATCGTCGGCACCATCATCAGTCATTACCACATCATCAGTCATTACCACATCATCAGTCATTACCACATCATCAGTCATTACCACATCATGTCATGTTGGTCATCGTTCTTCTAAGGCGGTAGCACTGGTGCTGATTTTGGGTGGGGGGGGGGGATAGAAGGGGTGTGGTCTTTTAGCTACCTTCTCAATCCATACCTGACCACATATTTGTCCATTACAACTGATCCGACACTCTAATGTCATCACTAAACGCTTTAATTTTGTTGTATGTTTAAGGGAAACAATTAATGTGTATGTTGGGCAGGGATTTAAAAAAAAAAAAGAAAATAGCACCTCAAATAACGATCAGGCACAACTGGGGATGGGGAGTGGAGGGTGGAGAGAGATGGCGTCAATCTGTTTGACCAGAGCTAACGAGGACAGTAAACTAATTTTTTTGTTATGATTTGTGATAACCTGTACTCACTGTCAGCTGGTGAGTAGAGTTTGTAAGGAAAGGGAGGGTGGGGTGTGGGGACCGGGGTCGGGCCATGTTGTATTCAGTGACCTCGCCGCTGGGTCACTGTTTAATGTCGTGGCAATGGGTTGGTATTATCAGCCCTTCCGGGGAATGGGGGGAAGGGGGTATTGCGTTTGCCGCCCGTCATGTGCATCAGTAAAACCGACAGTTCACTCCCCCCAGGGGAAGGGGATGGGCTTGCAACCTAGATGTAAGTAACAACCTAGGTATCACTGAGGTATCACCTGGCAGAGGTGGGGTTGGGTGTGGTGGGCGGACGCCGACTATATTGAGTCTTTACAACATTTTACGACGAATCGTCAATGCATACTGGCTAGGCCGCTAGACATGCGGACACTACAGGTGAGCTGCCGCGATACCCCCTCCACTTCAACAACATCAGAGTTACCAGAGTTACGTTATTGCATTGTCGTACAGTGGCTCACGCGATGTCATTATTGTCACATCTCGTCTGGTGGTATTCATGTCGGCTCGAGATAACATACTGTATCGTCCACTCACATCTCGTCTGGTGGTATTCATGTTGGCCCGAGATAACATTCTGTACCGTCCACTCACATCTCGTCTGGTGGTATTCATGTTGGCCCGAGATAACATTCTGTACCGTCCACTCACATCTCGTCTGCTCTATTAGATCCAAATATTATTTAATATTGTATCACCTTTTTGTCAATAATTTAATTTTAATTTTTTTTTTAAAAAGTCGCTGACAGTTTTCAACCGTTTAGTCCTTCGCTGACCCATGTCCATTTATAGACTCGTAACATTTCCAGGCAAAAATTGCTTGGTTGTGTGGGGAAGGGGTTGGTGGGGGGGGGGGCATAATTGTGTTAGTCGCTTCGGCTTTCTCTACCCATCCAAAATAATGTTTCTGTTTTGACGAGGGTGTCTCTTTGTGGGGGGAAAAAAAGGGCGGGTTGGGAGGGGGGGGGGACTGTAATATTCTTCCTGTCTACGACTGCCATCCCTCCCTTCCCCAAAATGTCCCAGCGCCTTCATCTGGCGGACCACAGGGGGCAGACAAATTTGCGGCAGATTGAATTATGAACGAAGTAGCGTCCCATGGCGGTGTTGACTCCCCCTCCCCCCAGCTGAGAAAACAGGTTGGATCGAACCTGTTCATTAGTGGTCACACACACCCCCCACACACACTCTCAAGCCTCATCTTCCCCCCCCCCCCCCCCCAGTGTTAATGTCATACAGCTGTTAGGTCTGGATCGGCTAGTTTCCCCTTCAAAACATTGTTGCATTGCTCTCTTTTTGTTTTGTTTTTTCTTCTTATTTCTTGTCGGTGTCGACGCCATTACAATTGTTCAATTCTGTTTGCCTAATTCATCATCTTCATGGTTCCATTCTTGTAAAAGTTTTAAGTTATTCTGGTATCAATTGTATTAAGTCGTCTCAGTTTTTTTCTTTCAGATCTAAACTCCAAGAGTCACTTTCCTCATATGCTGGAAATCGTTTTGTTTAAAATGTCGCGTATTTTTATTTGTTTTATATCATGAACTCATTAAAATATCTATACAGATGTTTACTTTATTTATTCACTTATTCTTAAACTGAAAACTTATTATCATTTATTGTTGTTTTTTTTCCAGGGGCATTCATTCATTAAAAGAAATTACGTGGTGAGTAATCTTTCTTTTTAATACATTTTTTATCCAATCATTGACCCCACTTTCCCCAATAAACCTCCAAACATGAGTCGTCACTGTTTATTACCGAATTATTTCCCCCATCTACCCCCGCCTCTACGCCTTAAAAACTGCAGCTTTGATGTGTCTGTTTAATTTCCGTGTATCTCTGTTTAATACAAGTATTATCAATGTGGTGTTTATTACAAGTATTTTATACCTCTTCCTCTTCCGCCACCGTTACAACTAAAATTATTTACTGATTGAAATTTCAGTCAAGACGAGATAACAATTTTGTTTCATTGTAAGATTGAATGCAAACATATGGGGCACTTGGAATATGTTTTAGCCTAAACCGTATCCTTGAATTATTCGACATGTCTTCATTTCTAATATTTCTATTATCGCTTTCTCCGTGTCTGTCTTTCAGTCATTCTGTCTTTCTCCTCTCGTATCATCCATGTAACTTTGTCCTTTATTTAGTACTTAGATTGTGCGTCCCATATCTATAATTAGACCTATTTTCATTAAAACGGTTAACACCAGGGCCTGGTCGTCGGTCGAATTTTGGTTCGACTCCGGTGGCGGTATCTTACCAAGCTTCCAACACCCCAGCCTTGTTTGACTTAATTTTATTTTTTAATGGCAGCTGTGCTAGTTTGTCTTTATTACCTTTTTCCAAACTAACACTTTGTAAAGTCAGAAAAATGAAAACATTCACTGAAAAAAAAAACTACCAGCACCGTAGACTATACCAGCACGGTAGACTATATCAGCACCGTAGACTATACCAGCACCGTAGACTATACCAGCACCGTAGACTATATCAGCACCGTAAACTATACCAGCACCGTAGACTATACCAGCACCGTAGACTATATCAGCACCGTAAACTATACCAGCACCGTAGACTATACCAGCACCGTAGACTATATCAGCACCGTAGACTATACCAGCACCGTAGACTATACCAGCACCGTGGACTATATAAAACTCCATAAAGCTCCGATTCACTGAAACCGTATTTCACAATTCTAAGCTCTCTTCCCCACCCCCCCAAACCAATACTTTTCGCCCCAGGTGTCCTTCAACTTTTTATCTTCTTGAATTTAATTTACTTCCTTTATTATTGGCCCCTTCTCTCTCTCTCTCTCTCTCTCTCTCTCTTGCCCTGTCTTTCTCTCTCTCTCTCTCTCTCTCTCTCTCTCTCTCTCTCTCTCTTGCCCTGTCTCTCTCTCTCTCTCTCTCTCTCTCTCTCTCGTCTCTCGCCCTGTCTCTCTTTCTCTCTCGCTCGCTGTCTCTCCCCGGTCTCCTAAGCCTTTAGTACTCACAAACCACCAAAACTTTAAAAAAAAAAACCAGTCAATTATTCCAGTAGCCAACAGCAAGACGTGTGTTTATTTTGGATCATACGGTAGTTGAAGATTGGAAGGGGGGGGGGGGGGTTAAGTAAATTGTCAGTACAAAGTAGCTGATAATTTCGTTACACATTTATAATTAAGTGATCAGATAAAACATTGGATATCTGGCCTGAAGCTCTCAGGGGATATTTGATTATTGTAACAAACCTTCACATAGGGCTCTTCTAGGGCCACGTTACCCAATTAGTCCACCCCAAATATAGCGCGTCTTTTTTTTTTTTTTGTTTTTCATCTTACAATTGACTGCTACTTACTTTTGACATTGTTTTTTTTTTAATGGAGGACACGTTTGGCTCTTTGTGGAGTTATCTGTGGCTCTTTGTGGAATTATCTGTGGCTCTTTGTGGAGTTATCTGTGGCTCTTTGTGGAGTTATCTGTGGCTCTTTGTGGAGTTATATGTGGCTCTTTGTGGAGCTATCTGTGGCTCTTTGTGGAGTTTTCTGTGGCTCTTTGTGGAGTTATATGTGGCTCTATGTTAAGTTGAATGTGGCTCTTTGTGAAGTTATCTGTGGCTCTTTGTTTAGTTGAATGTGGCTCTTTGTGGAGTTATCTGTGGCTCTTTGTTGTTGAATGTGGCTCTTTTTGGAGTTATATGTGGCTCTTTGTTAAGTTGAATGTGGCTCTTTGTGGAGTTATCTGTAGCTCTTTGTTGAATTATCTGTGGCTCTTCGTTACGTTGAATGCGGCTCCCACTGAATGTTTTTCTGTTTTCTTTTACTAAATCAGGTTGAATTTACAACGCTGGTCTCATCTACCTCACGCGGGGTCACTTGGGCCTCTCATCTACCTCACGCGGGGCCAACGCAAAAAAAAACTCACACATAACACAAACACATACAACCACTCACAGAAACGAATGTTTTCATTAGGCTTGTAATCCCGGCGCTTATTAAACCTCTCATATTCTCTTTCTCGGCCCGGTGATCCGCTATGGTTTGGAAGGAAGGAATTTGTGGGTTCAAATCTCGGCGTTCTTTAGGTCCCAAGGAATGTCTTTGATGGTTTAAAATACGACAGTCACTCAAAATAATGACATATGAATAGCTTTGGGAGCCCCTTGTATGTGTAGGACACTCGAACGATTGAACTGGTTGGCTACTGCAACGATTAAACATCTAAATCTCTGGTGCACTCCCGTCTACCGCAGCGATGAAACATCTAAATCTCTGGTGCACTCCCGTCTACCGCAGCGATGAAACATCTAAATCTCTGGTGCACTCCCGTCTACCGCAGCGATCAAACATCTAAATCTCTGGTGCACTCCCGTCTACCGCAGCGATCAAACATCTAAATCTCTAGTGCACTCCCGTCTACCGCAACGATAAATCTAAATATCTGGTGCGCTCCCATCTACCGCAGCGATCAAACATCCAAATCTCTGGTGCATTCCTGTCTACCGGAGCGCTAAAACATCTAAATATCTGGTGCACTCCCGTCTACCGCAGCGATCAAACATCTGAATCTCTGGTGCACTCCCGTCTACCGCAGCGATCAAACATCTCAATCTCTGGTGCACTCCCGTCTACCGCAGCGATTAAACATGTAATTTACGTGTAGGGTAAAGAGCATGAATTTCACAAAAGAGAACTTATAACATCCTATAATGTTGTATCCTAACATTAAAAAAAATAAAATATGAAAGAGGTATTTAAAAAAAAATTGTTTTTTTTTTTTTTAAACTGCAATTGAACCAAGGTCATGATGACACCAGGCATGTATCACATTATTGGGGATGGAAAAAACGAAAATTTACGTTTCGAAAAGAACCGGTGTGGGGATGGCGGTGGGGAGGAGGATAGACCGAGTGGGGTAAAACTCTGTAAATTGGTTCATGAAATAATGATTCTTTTATTTGAAATGCGACTCACTAGGAGATCGATGCTAGAGTTCCTCCCCTTGCCATTCTGTCTGTCTCTCTCTCTCTCTCTCTCTCTCTGTAATTATGTCCTTAATGCATTGTTGGGTTGCTGTGATACGACTGTCTTGTGTATGTATGCGTGTATCTTTTGTGTGTGTCTTCGTGTGTATATTTGTGAGATTGCCATTAGATGTGCCAACGTATGTGTGTCAGTGTGTGTGTGTGTGAAGTCCCTATAAACCACTAATGGGACGGTTTTTATGGTGCCCTTCTTTCATCCCCACCATAGCCGATAGTGCAATGGCTATGGAGGTACCACGGGAGACATATCGAGAACTTGAGCCAAGACCTGAAAAATACCCTTGGTTCTCACCAGGTACCTTTAGGTCGACAGTCGAGCGCTTTAACGCACGACCATCCGTGTGTCAGTGTGTAGCTGCATGTGTTACAGCGCTCCATCCAACTCCTCTTTTTCACACCAATATTGTTTACTTATGGTTTGTTTTAAACTCATATAAATGTTCAATCTAATCTGCTCATTGGGCTGGCCTTCCGTCAAATTAAAAAAAAAACCCGGTGTGGCCCGTGGTGAGAGATGGTTGCCTACCCCTGTAGTAGCTAGTGAAAAACTGTACATATATATATTTTGTACTGTTTTTACTTGTAAATGCGAATCACGACGACTGTGAACATCTTTAAAACAAACACAACAAATGTTCTAAGAAATCTCTAGAAGGTTCTAGAAGCTTCTAGAATAACGTGGAAAACTTGAGAATGTTCCAGGAAATTCTAGAAATCTCTAGAAGTTTATGATTTTCATACAAATAGCCAGCTTCACCAGTGCATTTTAATTTAGTTATAAAAATCAAGTGTTATAAGATCAAATGTTGCGGCTATATAAATATCATTCATTTAGTTATGACTGCTAGGTCGAAAAGTGTTGTTCATTTAAATGGCATAGAATTTGACACAACTCCTGTTTATTGAGCTAGGTACTTCCCCTAATTGAGCCTACTGGCCAATGGTATGTTTACAAACACAGCCGTCTTCAATAAGACATTTGGGGGTAGTACAACTGGAGCGGATGTCCTGCTATTCAAGCGTTTTAAGACGTTTTGACCAGGCTTGCGGAGCCGCCAATTTTTTTTTCCGGCTCCGGCTCCCACAAATTTGACGGCTCCGGCTCCCTATTAAGATAGTATCACACGAGACAAATTTTTTTTAATTGCGCCACGCAAACATGCCGCTGATAAAAAGTTATACAAATTTTGTCGCGTTCACCCCATAGCAGGCCCGTAGCGTTCGGGGGGGGGGGGCAAGGAGGCCTGGGCCCTCCTGCGTTTTGTCTTGCCCCCTCTGCTTATTTGTTCTACTTAGTAAAATGTATTACCTGCCCCCCCTTGCTATTGCCTGGCCCCTGCTGTAGAATGCCTGGCCCCTGCTGTAGAATTTTCACGTTATTTAAATTACAGTGAACCAGAAAACTAAAATGCTCATGATAAAAAATCAACTTTATTTTTTCCCATTATAAAGTGACCCACCCTAATATATATATATATACATTGTAGTAATTTTATCTACTATACACAGACAGAATGACACACAGGACACGTGGGTTCAATATAACTCTAGACTAATATTTTATTTATTACTACAAATTCACTTTACATTTAAATCTGCAACTACTAAGCTAAACTAATACATCCACATGGGACAATCACTACAGGCGACAAGCGAGTCGAACGTGTTACCTTCAGGTAACGAACTCGTTGTTCTCCGAATAACTTCCTAAATTGCTAAGTCACGACTGCCCACTTTTTCTCTGGTCACTGCTTATATCTTAAGTCCGAAGTAGACCCCCCCACACCCTCAATTCATATCACGTGACTGGTCTCGATGCACCGTCCTGATGCTAGCGCCAGATGAGAAGGGGGAGGGGAACGACTGTTGTTTCACCCCCACCCACATCTCTTATTTACACACCTGTCCAGGTGACGAATGGTGCAGCGCCGTGTGTTAGAATATGAGGGCTACATGTGTTAGAATTGAGAGGGTTACAACAATATATATATATATATATATATATATATATATATATATATATATATAT
>JAGDYQ010000015.1:3189010-3205005 GCA_021962125.1 Bulinus truncatus | reverse complement strand
CAGAACATAGTCTGTAACAGCCATGAAGACAGCACGGGGGTGGGGGACGACAATGGTGGCTGGAGTCTTTCAGGCTCGAACCCTTATCCTACGGTATGCTTATCGGGCCCACGACCAAAGCGTCACATAGTAACGACTCCCCGTCATTGTAGCCAGAGCCGTGCTGGCTATTGTGGAGCCTTGTGTGAGTGAGGTTATTTTGGAGCCCTCACTCCCAATAGTCTGCAACACAGAAATACAACATAATGATAACGTTTCATAAGGAGAAACCTTAGGCTATGACTAGAGCAAGCTCAAAAAGGAAATAAACACGGACTTCGGACTGTACTTTCCGACAGACAGGCGCGCGTGAGATATGAGAATACTCCGCATTGAAATCGATGGAAACCTACAGCGCCTTTTTTACCCTTCGACCTGTGTCGAATGCCCTTGTCACCCACCTAAACAATAAATAATTTGACATGTCAGTGCCTGCTGAAGACACAACAACGTCATTTCTTCTATCTCAATAACAAAAACTCTAATTATAAACAAACAAACAAACACCAAAAAAAAAAAAAATATATATATATAACATTGTGTGTGCTTGATCCCTGAGTAATCCCAGTTAACTACCAGGATCCGAATGGGGAGAGTTGGTGGGTGGGGCATGGTGGGCGTGTACGCAGGCACGGCAATGTTTTTTGAAGCGTCAAGTCCTGTTATTAATGCCTCTAAAATATGCCGAAAAAAAACATACCGAAAGCCTTGTGTAACCCCCGCTTCTTTTGGGTAGGATTTCAAAGACATCAAGTCCATTGTTTAAATGTATTCTTTTCACAGTACATAATGAGACACCACCGCGGGCTTGAAGAACAGAGTATATCATCTTGATACGAGTATAGTTGCCGGTTGTTATTACGTTTATTATCTGCTTTTCGGACCGTGGGGGAGGGGGGGTAGATTTAAAAAAAAACATTTTATTGAATTGTAATATGTAATCAATTAATGTGTGCGAAGAAATTCGAGCGTGTGTTATTGAAAATGTGTGTTATGTATTATTGTAAATGTGTGGTATGTAATCTGTAATTGTAAATGTGTGGTATGTAATGTGTAGTATGTATTATTGTAAATGTGTGGTATGTAATGTGTTATTGTAAATGTATGTCATGAATTATTGTAAATGTGTGGTATGTAATGTGTTATTGTAATAGTATGTTATGTATTAATGTAAATGTGTGTTATGTATTATGTGTCTGTGTGTCATGTGTGGGTGTTAAGCACCAGACTCCATGTAAAAGCCATGCTACGTTATAGAAAGGGGGTGGGGGGGTAGTGGTGTGAGAAAGAATGAACGGCGGTGAATACTGGGTAAAGGATTGACAGTGAAAACAAAACCAAAGGGGATTACCGGTGAATTGTGAATGTTACTGTTGCACAATATGCCATTATAGTGAGATAATCACAATATGCTATTATAATGAGATAATATTCTAAGTCAGCGGTTGTCAGAGTGTGGGAAATCGCTAGCCTGTATCAAGTGGATCGCCCAAAATTTAAATAATTACTAAATGGATGATATGGACAATTATCGTTAGCTTTTCTTTTTTTAGAGCAGTTTCGAACAAAAATGCCCTATTGTCCCCGTTTTGTCTGTCTGTCTATCTGTCTGTCCGTCATCACCCTAGATCTCAACAACCATAAGTCCTAGACCCATGATGTATATATCATTGTGTAGGTCTTGGCCTGCCATGTGTGCAGCAAAAGTCCATTTCACGATCTGATTTCTGGGGGCCGTAAAAGGGGGCTTATAAAGTACCGTTTTTTACTATATAAGCTATATTAACAATTAAGCGCCCTATATCTCAGCAACCATAAGTCCTAGACCCATGATGTATATATCATTTTGTAGGTCTTGGCCTGCCAAGTATACATCAAAAGTCCAATTACGCGATTTGACCTCTCAGGGCCAAAATATAAGAGTTTTTTATTTACCGTTTTGCTTATATTTTAAATATAAATAATAAAAGCTAATCAAAGGGGTGTAATCATTATTTATTTTTGTAACAGTTATTCAACATGATTACTTCCCTCTCTATTTATCAAAATAAATAATATTATCTATGGCTGTAAAACGGAAAAAAAATACGGATTTCGTCCGGCGTGACCGTACACGAAAATGCTCTAAAATGTCCTTTGTCCGAAACGGAAAAGACTTAAATTGCTTGTTTTAATTTTTCACAGGTGGTTCGAACTGATTAAAAAGTGGGTCGTGAACAGCACAAGTTTGAGAAGCACTGTTCAAAGTGTTTCTTTTTCGCTCTTAGTCTTACATATCATTCACTTCCCTTTTTCTCACAACCACGGCAGATTTCAAATTCCTTTCTTTCTCTCATTCCTCTCGGATAATTTGAAGTCTCTCTCTTTCCTTTCAGACAAAAATAATTTTAAGTCTTTTCTCTCTATCACATACACATATATACACACAAACAGATGTACGTAGTTGTCTAGTGCCTGTTTAATATTCTTGTAATGTGGAGAGTCTATGTTGCCATTTGTGTTCTTTATTGTTGACAGAAAATTACTTTCACTCCAGTTAATTAACACGACTGATATCGAAGCCTGGCTGCAACCTTTACCGCCGGTGGGATCAACACAACTACCAATAAAAAGATCAGTGCACGTTACAGTTAACTTAATGCTATTTTTTTAATAACTTTCAAATTGGGGGGGGGGGGGATGATAACCTAAACCCCTACATGTAAAGGGCTATGCAAAAAAAAAGTTAAATTTTACCCCTTGTATAATTATTGTTACTATGATTATTTTTAAAGGGATCAAAAATTAGCTTCTGTGCAAGGGGCCTTCGCTTACTTTAATATTATAATGTATGCCTCTGTCACTAGGACAAAGTGGAATTCACAACCATGGAAGGGAGAGGGTGTCACTATTCGTAAACCAACACAAAATACATTTATAACAAGCCTGTGGCATACATGGGAAATTGATGTAAGTTTATAAATGTAGTGACGAAATCGTGGAAGGGCTGAAAACATTGATACTTTATGTCCCGATTAAGATATTTTTTTAAGCCAACTAGATATAAGAAAAGATATCTCACAATACACCTAGACTTTTTTTCCCTTTAATTAAAATGTGCAATTTGGATTATTTGCTGTGTGTTCATGTGGATGTCCGAGCAATCTGACAGCCCCGGTGAGAGCCAAGTCAAAAGACGATTAAAATGTCCCTCAAGTCTACCCTGCCTTGAATAAGTGCCGGAATGTAGTAAAGGCAGCTGCGCTATGTGCAAACCACACAACCCCTATATATAGTAGGCCTACCGTGAAAACAGAAACGGATGAATTCTACACTTCGCCTGTCCCGAAGGGCTAGGAAATTTTATTGATAAGAGAGAGAGAGAGAGAGAGAGAGAGAGAGAGAGAGAGAGCTGGATATGTTTACGTTCGAAAAGAAAATCGTTTACATTAATAATATAAGAATATCATTGTAGCGTGGTCCCGGGATATCAAAATTTCGGCCCGGTGGGGACCAACCCAAAATGAAACATCGACTCAAATTTCAATGTGTCAAAAATAATATATATACATATATATATATATATATATATATATATATATATATATATATATATATATTATATATATATATTTATATATATATTTTGATAATAACAACTGCACAATTTTAAACAAATTTTATATTTGGCCTTCATGGACTTAAAGTATTAGGCTGTTTAAAATTATCCAACAAACTTGCGGTCGGCATTGCATGTAGGCCTACATCTTTCTTCAATACTTGCACTAGAAAGAAGTAAAAAGGCTAATTTGTTGTTTCAAACTCGGCGTGGGGTTATCGAGATGTTTAAATATCTTCAAAATTGCAGATAACAAACATTAGCCAATATCTAACACGGATACATTAGCCAATGTCTAACACGGATACAGTGTTTGCGCTACTGCGTGTTTGTTCTCGGAGGCAATATTCACTCCCTGATAACCTTTAGTTGCGATGAAACATTCGATGAGTAGAGGACGAGGGCTTTCCGGTGGGGGTGGGGGGTAGTAGGGGAAGGATTTTCATAGTAATCTACCAAAAAAAGCTGCAGACTAGAGCGGGTTAAACGTTCAGGGGTGACCATGACTGGGGGAGCCAACGAGAGCCGCCTTTTATTTTATAACGAGTTACATCACAGTTACATACATATAGGCAGTGTCGCCGAGAGGAAGGGTGCAAATGCCCAGGGGTCCGGGGAGTTTTAGGGGCCCGGACTGAGCTGTCCAATCAACTTTTGAAAATATTATTATCAGCACGGAGGCCCGTGACAGCCCTGCCCAGGGGCCCGAAATTTCTGTCGGTGGGCCTTGCATATATAGGCTATACATAATTTACATTTTTAATCTACTCTTCACGTCTTGAGTACTTTGAGACATCATGGCATATGCTTACTTTTCTAATGCGATATTTGGGCACGTGGTTTGGTGATGAGTCACGTTTCACATTGGTGACCTTCTTCAAACTCTTGGTTGTTTTAAAACGAAACCTTTCCCGTAACCCTTTATATATGGGTACGCGAACTACCGGTTAAGAACCACGGTACTAAAGCAACAGGTAGTTATTTCCGAAATTAATTTAACAGAAAAAAACGGGCAACCCTTTGAACTCTGCTCGTGTTCTACAGCACGAAATGCGCACGCAACACAGGCAGCAGCGTCGAAGTTAAGTCAACAAGGGCCATGTTGAACACATGCGCAAATATTTGGTTATAATTAATTACAAATTATCCTAGATATTTCAACATGAGGTGCAACATCCTTTTGTTGTATGTAACATACTTCGAAATTGTTTCATTAGGAGCATGGTTTGGGGGGGGGGTGTTTGAAAAACAAAAATAGATATATCTGGGAGTTACTGAAAATCACAGAATATAAATTATACAGAATCAGGCCCGTAGCGTGCGGGGGACGGGGGGGGGGGCGATTCGTCTGCCCCCCCCCTGCTTATTTGTTCTACTTAGTAAAATGTATTACCTGCCCCCCCCCTGCTTTTGCCTGGCCCCTGCTGTAGAATTTTCACGCTACGGGGCTGTACAGAATGTCCATCGTCAATTTAAATGCATGTACGTTTTTCCCCTTAACCCGCCATATTTGTGTATTATTCTATTGTGTATAGATATTTAGGGGCTACACTTTTAATAAAGAAGATAACACAAAGGGCGGCAGTTTTTTTAGTCATTGGTAGAGGGCTTTGTAAATATCTATATATGAGCTTTGCAAGTTTCATGGTCTTCAAAGACAAGTTCCATTCTTGTGTTTTCCGGGGAGGGGGGGGGGTAAAATCTCTTAAGCCTTAGATATATCTGGAGGTTCTATGGAAGAAGTAGTATCTTTCAGGACGCCTTAAGCATCAAGATTTCATACGAGTTTGTATTGGGGAGGCCCTTCCTTTGGCTGTGGGGGCCCTAGTTGGTCGCCAGGTCTGTGGGGGCCCTAGTTGGTCGCCAGGTCTGCGGGGGCCATAGTTGGTCGTAAGGTCTGCCTATCCAGCTCTGCGCATACATCTTTTAAGTTAATAACATAAAAAAGAGTATGTCTATTAAGTGTTTTAATAGGTTATAGCGCATGCGAAATGTCATTCAGCTATGTGAAACTATTATTTGGTAGATTTACGCTTGGCAGTGTCGCCAAGGGCAATCATTTGAAAAAATATATCACCATTTAAATTGGCGCACTTACTTGAATTCTTTTATTTTTATTTTATTTTTTTTTATACTTTTGGGTAGTCGGTTGACCAGTCAGCACCCCATTGATCAAAAAGGATTTATCAATAATCAGTTAATGTGATTATCGATATTTCAATTATATGTTTAGGTAACTGTTGAATGTTGGTGTGTATGTGTGTGAGCGTGAGTATGTAAAATGTGTATGGCAAACCTCATAGGGCTGAAAAAAACTGGGTCATTGTTACAAACGCAATATAAGAGTACATAGAGACTTTGACTTTGAACCGATAAACTTTACAGCGGAAGGAAATGGAAAGGGGAGGGGAGGGGGGGAGTTACCGTGATATATAGGCTATATATATATATATCAAGGCCGTAGCCAGGATTTTGTTTTGGGGGGGGGGCTGTGCGGCTTGGGGGGGAGGGGGCGGTGCGGAGAGTTTTATATAAGAAAAAATTGGAACACAGCGATAAAGAAGTATATTTTATAATAAAATTTGATTTGTAGAATTAATTGGGGGGGGGGGCTGCAGCTTTTTAGCCCCCCCCCGGCTACGGCCTTGATATATATATATATATATCAAGACTGAAAGATAATTCCAATAGATAATTCCAATGTTCTAATTTAAATAGTGCATCCATTTAGATTACCTAAATGTTAATATGGTTTCTGTAAAAAAAAGTTTAAAAAAAAAAGCTTTCAGATGTTTCATTTGCTTAGTTTTTGGTTTCAGGGCCCTAAATAATTAGGAAGGTAGGAAGATGGAGAACTCCACCCCTCCTCTCCCCCCCCCCCCCCCAGCTAAACAACTACGGCATCAGAAAAGCCATAACCCTATGCAAATGTTATTTTATATATTAAAGAAGGGGGTGGGGTGGGAGAATTTCCTTATGTAAATTTCTAGAAAGTTAAAATCAAACCATCTAAAACGGTTCCCACTTCATTGAAATTACTTGCAATATTTCACTGCAAAAGATAATAAATAAGGACCTGTTAAAATTATTAAATGGAACTAAGCCAGATACAATACAAAATTTAAAAGAAAATCTCCTGCCTTATATTTTATTTCAAAAGAATGTATTAAGAAAATAATTGCTTTACTTGTAAACCTATGCCATCTTACGCAACCAAATATAGAAATATCCTATTGAAAAATGACTTCCACAGAGAAAAAAGCAAAGATATATGCTAAGAATAGAAAAAAACAACGCATTTTTTTTTAGTGACAAAATCAATCAACCATTGAGAAATAAAAATCACCTGTCAATAACCTTTTGGCATAAATCAATAACAATCAATGATTAATGAGGTCTTTAAAAACTACTGAAACATCAGAAACTTGTTAATGCAAGCACTCTGTATCCCACATATAAATAAGAGCGCTGAATAAGAGCAATATCAACAATTATATACTTTCAAAACTGGGGGTTTGTTTTGTTGTTGTTTTTTTGGCTTAAGTAAGAGTTGCAACCGAAATTTAAAAAAAAAAAACATTTATGAAACTATGACTTGAGCTATTTATAAGCTACATGTAAGCCTCTATATGATTGTGTATAAAGTTAAACATTATTGCAAGTTGACACTTTCATTTTGAAGTAACAAAGATAATGATTTTTTTCCTCCACATTATTCCCTGTAACATGGTAAAATCTGCAATGTTATTAAAAAAAACTTTGAAGAACTATTCAGTTTAGATATGACACATCTTCTGATGATCTCACCCTTTTTTTAAAAGTCTCTTATCAAACTGATAAAAACACATTAGATAAATTAGATCTTTGATAACAAGGCCAATACAGTGAAACTTACACTGGTTTAAACAATACTTAATGTTTTTAAAAAAAATATCCAAGTTTCTGACCGGCAAGACAATGTGCATATTGTAACAAGTGCAAGATAATAACTAACGCATGTTCTAAATGGTCAGTATAACACATAAGCAATAAACCTCAATATATGGGCAACTAATGGTATAAAATGATACAGAAAATGTATGAAAGAAGTAAAAAATATCTAAAATTGTAGGCTTAAAAAAAAAAGTTTACTACAGGACAGGAGGAAGCTCTTGATGGGTTATACTATACATTATGATATAATTTTATAATATATAGAATTATATATCATAATGTATTACATATATATCATGTTAAATGTGAAGTAAATTATGATATTATTACTAAGCTGGGTTCAAATTTATGTTTTCAATCATATCATGATGATAGTATAGGACAGTGTATAATAGTCAAGTATTTTCATAGCGAATGATAGTGTTTTATATTTTTTTTATTAATCATTATTATAATCATAAAATCTTAGTTCTTGTTATACTTTTAGTTTTATTTTAAAAATTTAGTTAAAATTGAAACAAAAAATTTGACAACATTAAAGCCAGAATATATGAAGAAATATAAATAATTAATTTTATATGTAAAGGCTTCATTCATAGCATTGCTTCTAATGAAATGTAATAATTTTGCGATTTAAAAATTTTCCGTAGGAAATGGTCTTTTAAGGCTTCTTAATTGCCATGACAACCTACTAGGGTTTTGTAAAAAAAAAATGTTTTGTTTTTAGGCGTGTGATAGAACTGAAAATTTAGTTAACGTTTCATCTGCATCCTGGTTTAAAAAGTCCATGTACAAAATATCTCGGTATATTATCTAATGGGAGTTAATTTTTTTAACAGAAAATGACACAAATGTAGGTCTAACTATTGATAATTTGATTACAATGTTTCAATTGACTTGTTTCGTCTACTACGACAAACATGAATGAAGTAAATCATCAGTAAGTAAAATAAACTAAACCATTTTTTTAAATACGATTGTATATGCAGGATTGCAGGTATATATAACCGAATAGAGAGAACGTTTTATAACCATCCTTTTATTAAACAAAAACATAATAATAATATCTACTAATCTAGTATTATTATATAGTTAAACAACGATGAAATGAAAACATTTTAGTTTAAAGTAGTGAAAACAAAGATTACCTTTCATATGATCCAATAACTGAATAAATCACGTCACATCTTTATCCGTAAATATAATTTTTAAGTCCTCAACTACCAAAACGTTATGGGTTAGAAAAGAAACGTTCAATATAGTCAGTATATAATACACACTCTCACAAATCAATCCGACTTAACAGGCAGAATTTTAACCAGTCCAGGTGGCGCTTGTGTAAACTTGTGTTGTGTCGTTTCTTTTTTAGCCTACTTCTACTCTCATAGATTTTCTTCTAGTCTAATGTTAGATTGTCTCCCTTAAAACTTTTTAGTGAAAGAAGACTAACCTTTGCAAATACATGTACATTTAAAAATCTATGGTTTACCTCAGACTTATTTGAAACTATAGCTACAGTATTTGATATAAAGAGTGACCTTTGAAAAAAAAAGTAGATATTTTTTTACTTGCCAGAATTCCTTAATTCTTTGGGCATAATTAGATTATTAATTGAAAATTTAACCTTTATTTCCAAAAGAATTGATAGCTAGGGTATTGGATATTAAGAGTGAGCGGAAAAAATTTTACTTTTTTTTATGCTAAAACTCACATTTAACTCATTACTATTTATTTTATTCTTTTACATAGAACTCCTTTTCAAGTATTGTGTTGCATTAACATAAATGGTAAGGGGGTCTATGTGTTAAGAAAATATAACAAAAAAATTTAATGCACAAAAAAAGTGATGTTACTTTAATTTTATTCAATAAAATATAATATTAAAAATTATATGAACAATAAACTGTGATAAGTCAAAATGTATCAAAATATATCCACTTCTAATCAAGCTTCTGGCTGTGAAAAAAAAAAGGCGTATTTAGCCACACCTTTTACTAGAACAAATCATCTTTTAAAGATAGCTAAGATAATAATCTACATCAAGAAAGACTCACATAGTTATGCACTGTGAGATTAAAAATCAGAAACATTACTTTCCATCACTAGCTTTTTAAGTCTTTCTGGCCTTAGATTCCATCTCTGGAGTCTCACTAGACATAAGAATTTTCAGTGTACAATAAGACTATTTTTTTTTAAAGGCTCCATAATAGGGATGGGGGTAAAAGAAACAAAAAATTAGTTCCCAATAGCAGTAGAGAGAAGTCTGGTATTCTATGTAAAATCAAGTTTATAAATAATTGTCCTTACTAAACTTTCAGGAAACAAAAAAATAATAATGCAAAAAAAAAATTCAATTAACTGTTTCATTTTTATCAGGCTTAAAGGCAAGTAAAAACAACCTTAGCTTGGTCGGAAAATAACTCACTCATTTCTGTACAATGTTTGGTATCACTCAAATCCATGTGCAAAAGCACGTCACAATAAATGGAATGCATTCCATTAACAATCATCAACAATAAATGTTACCATCTGTTTCAAACTATGATACATAATACAAAATCGTCATAACCAACATTCAGGGTCAAGCATCCTGGAATTCAATACATAAATGTGTATAAGCTCACAACATCTGCACAAGCATTTATCACAGATGTTTGTTTTGATTTTCCAAAATAATGTATTACATAAATGAAAATGATGAAAATTAAAATTGATATCAAACAAATAACTATATAAAACAACATTTAAGAGATAAATAGTCATAGATGTGTTTAAAAACAAAACAAAAATTGTTTTTTAAAGACAGCTTTTTCATAAAATAAGAAACCATTGAGTTTTTTTCTGTTTTGTGCTAATTTAGTCTTTGGCAATTTTAGCATATTTGGCTCTGGAATTATACTTTTAGATAAAGGAAATATAAAAGTTACATCAAAATATAAGAAGAAAAAAATACAGTCAGCAAATTTAGCATAGAAAGCAATACCACTTAATGCTAAAATATTTGTCTTTAAAAAACAAATTTAAATCAGTATGAAATAGTACAATTGTATACAATCTGTACAAATTACCAATTTTCTTGAGTGGAGAGTAGAAAGTGGAACATAGTCCTACCCCCTCACCCCACCTCAAACTGTGAGCCCCTGTGCTAAAAATGCTTGTATGCCTCTTTATTATTATATAAAATTGTATAAATCTGATCAGTCCCTTGTAGTGTGCTACCAGGATATAGACCTGTCAGCATCACTCATGGTGGAGGGGGGGGGAAGGTATGAACACAGTAATGAGAGTATATTTAAAACAAACTCTGGCTAGTCAAAATTCAGTGAAATTGTTCAGAGTAGCACACTAGTAAATAATTTAAAACTGTACAATATGTATAAAACAAATCTATCTAATATTGTTAATTTTTCAAAGTGATTATTTGATATCAATACTAAACAAATGGCTAACAAAACAAATTAAATTAAGGGAGATTTTTTTTAAAACTGTTTTTCTTATCCTTCAGATCTTGTATATTAAAAAGTTGTAAAAGTGTTGTTTTTTTTAATGAATTAAAATATTAAGGTTGCAAAGATAAAAATGATTCAATATTAATTCACAACATTTACTTTCTTTATACACATGTTTAGGGGAGTTTCAAAGTACGAAAGGTTAAGCATCGAGAAAAATACTTTTTTTTTAAATTGATATTTTGATATCAGAATTATATCCTCATGTTAATAATATTCTGATTGTCACAAAAAGTGTTTTAAAAACATTGCATTCAGATTTATAGTTTAAAATAATGCAAAAAAATAAATCATAAAAGTTATTTAAATATTGCAAGATTTCCAATCACATAGTAAAAATAAGCCTCAGTTATATCACCATTTTAGAAATGGAAAAAATTATCAAAATAATATATGATGTTTGAAGATGTGTATAAAAAAATATTGGTAAAAATAAGAGCAATCATTTCATTTAAAAGATGTTTCAAATGGCAAAAAAAGGTTTTAAGAAATAATATTGTATCTTGTTTAATACTATTTTGATACTGGTGTAGATTGATCAATTTAGAAGAAAGAGAAAAAAATGTTATTTCATTTAGATTGAAAATTTACTGCAAGTTAAGAAAATGCTGTCCAAAATAATTAAACTTATCCGCTGTACAAATTTAAATGAACTAAAGCAGTCAAATATAAATGTAACTCTATTACTCTATTATTTAGACTACTGTTAGTTCACTAATTTTAATAAATAATATTGACTAAAAAAATAGTCCATTAAACATATCTAAATACAAGAAATGTTTTTTCTCATAAAGATGTTCTTTGAGTTTCTGCTTTTATTATACCAAAAATACACAGCTCCATTTATATACTTTGGTACTACCATCTGCTCATTTAAAGCAGTGTTAGCCTTTCTATTAAGTTATGACAATGAAAATGATAATCCTTCATTGTTAGTATGTGGTTACTGACCTTAATAAGACATGAAACATTGTAGAATGGCATTAGTTGTTATGATTTTGCTTTTAGTGTGTTTGTGTGGTGGGCTTTTTTTTTTTTTTGGCTTTTTAAATGCCAGAAATAATATAATGTAAAGAAATGATGGAATTTCTTTAGAATAATACTCATTGTCATGTGTAATAATAATTTTAACAAATCCTCATCCACAAAACAATTAACCTTTTTTTTAAAGCTTGAAGAGAGATAGGAAATCCTTTGGTGTGAGTTCTTTTATAACAAATGACTTGTCACTGATACAAGGATGTCCAAGAGACTGAAAACAAAAATAGATTTTTGGTTAGAACAAAGTAATGAATAAAAATTAACATATAAAATTATACAAAAGCTTGCTAATACAATAGTCTAAAATTAATTCAATAATAAGAACTTATAAAGAAGAAGTGATGAAAAGACTTTACCCTCCAATGAATAGCACAACAATGTGTGCATAATGCCAACATATCTGCAAAGGTCTCCCGCTTTCCAAATCGCCTGAAAAATAAATTACTTATTTGAAGAAGGCTATAATCAAATGAGCGCACATAACTTTCCCTCACTTTTATTTTTTTGAAAGAAAAAAAACTTATGTACTCACAAGATCACAAAATCAATCAAATTACTTCCACAACAATTAATATAATTTAAAAAATTTTAATTTTTACATAAACAAATCAGACTAACTTGTAGCATCTTTTGTAAATATTTTTCCAATCTATATCCATACTATCACTTTGCTTTGGTAAAAAAGTGAGAATCTGTCGATTATTGAAATGAAACAAACACATCTCTCGCCATAAAGATCTTTCTTCTGTTACCTACAAATTAGAAGTAAATATTATTCAGCTAAATTTAAATTAATTCAGTAATTTTTAAATCTGTTTACTCAAATTTAAAAAAAAAATAATTTCAGTATCCATAATAAAATATGACTAGATTAAAGCCTGTGGTGTCACCAAGTTTCGTGTCACCAAGTTTGGTGTCACCAAGTGTGGAAAACTCACTGTGTCACCCCAACACTGGAAATCCAGTTTGCAAATAACTCCAGATTGATTCAAGCAGCTTTAAATTTATTCATTTACCTAAACTCCACACTTAGCATGGTGCTACTACTCATGCTTTTAACTATAATTGTTTGTAAAACCCGACTAGAAAGAATTCTTTCTGCTATGAAATTTAGAATTTTTCATTTTGGTGTCACCTCTATGTTGGTGTCACCTAGTGCAGCTTGCACCCCTAGTGATGCCAATGATTATAGCAATACTTTATATTTATCTAACTTAACCATTATTTTTTGACATAAAACAAAAGTGAATTTCCAGATTTTAAGCACTAAAATTAGGTTGATTTTATAAAAGTATAAATATTTTTTTAAATATACTTTTAAAGTTTCAAGTTATGATCTAGTTGTTTTACTTAACAGTGTACTGAATCAGCTTTGTAGTCCTCTGGGGGTTGGGAATAAAGAAAGTGAAATCCAGTTTGAGGAACACTGATCTAGGGTGTATTCAAAAGCTAAAACTGTCTGTCAGGAGTTAATTAAAGATGTGAGTTGATTGCATGAAAACAAATTTTTTTTTAATTACAACAGGTCCTCCTCCAAAGTGATTCAAGGCTAAGTCACAACATTCATGTTCTTTATATTAATCAATTCATGTAACTGGAAGTTCAAGGTATAGCATTTTTCTTGAGAAAAAGAATTTTTATTGTAGCATTTACCCTGTTCAGTGTGGTGCTGGTTTGTCCAGCCCTCATCACATCCTTATGATCAGAAATCTGAGAAAATATAACCCTCAGACAATCAGCTGGCAGGTCAGATAACATAACTCTCCCATCTTTATTTCTCTGAAATATAAATAATAATAAGCTTATTGAGGAGGCTCTATTTCTATAGATTGAAGTATTAAAATGTACATTGCACAAATGACTTCCCTATTTAGTATGCTCTTATTACTGATTGTATGGATTTTTGTTTTCATCACACAAGTCAATCCCAATTTATAACCCCAATCTTTTAAAAAGACATGTTTTTTCATGTAACTTCCAAAGTAATTAATATGGATTCCCATTGAAGTATATAAAATTATTTTAACTAATGGTACAACATGAGAAAAATGGAATAAGATGAAGTTAAAATGATAATACTGTGTTTGTAATGAGTTTATCCTATTTATTATTATTTAAATTAGCATTAATTTTATTACCATTACATTTACTTATTAACTAATAATACATGAAATAATTCACTTCAGCACTTTAAAAATGTCCAAATAATGTTTATCTCCAGGTCTATCTAAGACATATGTAATTTCTTCAAAAATTTAAGAAAAAATGACACCCCAATCTACATTGTGCAAGGAGGTGTATACAAAGCCATTCTTATGGTTAAGAAAACTGGGCAACCTAAGAACAGGTCTGGGTGAATGTAGCAAAGAAGAAAATACAGTGAGAATATTAACTTTCTGTTTACATGCTTTTTTTTAAAATGATAAATTGAGCTTAAGTTATTTTACTTTCTAATGACATTTTATGGATGCGTTATTACTTTTAGCCGGTGTCATTTATTTTAATTGTTGTACTTTTTCTTAATAAAATTTCTAACTCTACCAAAGTGACAATTAGTACGTTTTAAGTACTTAAAAGTTGTCATTTGTATAAGTAATTTTTGAGTGATATATTACAGACCTACCATATCCAACCTTTAAAAGTACTATAAATAACTTACTTTTTTCCTATCTCTCTTTATGTTTTACCATTACTTAGCATTGATAAAAAGTGAAGTTTTAATTAAAGTGATATTAAAAGAAAATTATATTTGCAAGACGAGTTATTCTAAACGTAAGTAGGGGCCTTTAGGTATGGCAATTGGGATGACCACCACTAGCTTCCAACATAAAAGGGCCCCATGCATGAATTGCAGTAAATCCAGCTATATAGTCTACACTTACAGGTTTTGGTTCTAGGCCCCAAAAATACCACTAGCCTTCCCAATGACCTGCATAATGCAAACACCACCTCTGGTTTCTGGTCATGTAAACATAATCTATAAAGATTAGACTTGTGAACATAAAATGGACATGCATTGATATGAATCTACCAGAGTCAGCAGTATTCTGCAAATCTAACTTAGAACTTTGCGTCTGTATCCAAGTTCATTAACCACTATGTGAACATAGTCACACTTTGTATAAATGTTTGGCTAATAAACTAAAGTACAATACAACAATGAGCCAATTATAAAAGTATCAGTAAAAATTAGTCAACATGTAAAGGTTGTATTTAAAATTTAAGAATAAAAGGTCTATTTAAGATAGATTTCCAAACTTCAAGAATAAACTTCAAGAATAGTTAAGTGTGTTGAAACAAGTTTCATCAAAGAATATAATTATTCTGATGTATAAGCTGAATAATTCCAAAAGAAAAATAAGTAAATATGACAATTAGAAGTATGTGAAATATGACATGTACATATTTTTATCCTTTATCAAAACTAAAGCATAGCAAATGAAAGTAATTGACAACATATGACATGTACATATTTTTATCCTTTATCAAAACTAAAAAAACCAACCTCTTTCATTTGATATTCAGAAAGTTTGTTAGTCAACTTATTGACAGTGTCTAAATGTTTAGACCAAAGACATTGACTTCCAATATGAAAGTGTTCTCCATCACGAAGAGCATCACTTGCACAACCTAGAAGATCTTTCATGAATCCTATGTTAAGTTCAGATCTTATTGCTGGAAAATAGTAATAAAAATTAACATAATACTCAAGCACTTATTGTAATACTAACATTTGTAAATAAATAAATCCTAACCTACACAAATTTTTTTTGTTAAATCTACACTAAAATGCATCCATCTATTATGATCTCTTTATGTCTACTATGACTATGTACCTCAAATTTAGCCCTAATGTTTTTACCATCTATGATAAT